>JAHPZR010007124.1:20000-45000 GCA_019787425.1 Platygyra sinensis | reverse complement strand
GCTAGACTGTGAAAGTTAATGTTAACTCTTCCAAAAGGTATTGCACTTAGTCTAATAAAACTTACCTGGCCTCCTCAAGTTGTTTCTCTCTGGCTTTCCTCTTGGCTTTTTTACCCTGAGTATTAGCTAGACGAGCTCTGGCCTCTGACAACATTTCCAACTCTGAAAGTTACGAAGAACCCAAGAGAAATACAACAACAGTATATAAGACTGAAATAAAATTGTAAACAGATACATGTACATGAACTGCATACACATGTACTTAATTACACTTTTTATGTACATATGTACGAAACTAAAAACATATTATTCTATAGTTTTATTGAGTTATAGAATCACATTTATAGAAGTTTGAGATGGCATGAATACAATGTAGCTAAAGAAAAATGAACACCAATGGTTTCTACAGTTTTTATCTCCAGTTAGTTATTGTCTCCAGCAATGTAAGAGGAAACATTTCTCTAATCGTGCTTACACAATGTGCAGTTACAGAAAATATCAAGGAATTCTGTAAGGCCAAAAAATTTAAAGAAATCTATGAAGCTTAATTGGAATTTCCAGAGGGGTGGGGGGTCTTAGAAAAAATACCTTCCATGGGGGAGGTATGGATATTTTCTGGAATTACACCATGTTTGACGATGTATGCAAGACTCACACAAACTTAAAGTAATCCATATAATTTACCATCTTCATCCATGTCAATGGGATCAGGCCGAGCTGGCTTTGTCTCAGGGTTAGGGTCAATTTCTCCTGGTCGCAATTTCCGTGGATCCTCACCCTCATCTTTTTCTCCTTCTTTAGCTTGGGCTTGATCTCTGGAAAAGATTAACTGAAACTTGAATTTGTGCTCAATACATGAAAATAAACACACAATGTATACACATTTGTGTGGCATGTATACTAAAATATGACATGAATACAAGCTTTTATTTTCACTTTTGAAAGTACACCTAAACCAAATGGCAAATACAGAAGCACTATTTATATTATAAAGCAACTTACAAAAGAAATTCATATCTTTCCAGACACTGTGATGCTGTGCGGCCAATCAGAGGAGCAATTGTCCTCCACTGTGTTGGCATCAGCTTTGCCAAATGAAGTAGCTTTTCGTCTTCTTCTCTGCTCCATTCAGTCTGTCAACAGCAAAATAAAATATATTAGAGTGTCACTGTGTTACTTTATATGGCACACTTTATATGACACCATTCTTACCTTTTTAATGCTAGGATCCAGCCACTCATACCTGAGAAGAAAAAATATATATATTTTTGAAAATAATGTAATATAAATGTTAGTTATTATACGCAATAGACCACAAGTTTCTATGGTTAAACCATGTGGGATGTTGGACAAACACGAGAAGAATTCATAAATCACGAGCCGCAGGGGAGTGATTTACAAATTCCTTGAGTGTTCTTCCAACATCCCAAGTGGTTTATCAGCCAAAAATCATAGAAACTTGTAGTCTATTGCTTTTACAGAAGACATGTGATTTTTCCATGAGTTTATCGACATATTTAACCATGGCTGATTGACCAATCAGAGCGCATGCACTGCTTTGGTTATCATATAATACCCAATAAACATACATGTAAGTACTTATTACGTGTGCTTTATACTATATTTGTTAACATTAATTTTACCATCTGGCCTTGCATTGCTTGGCTGACTTGCGGTGCAGTAATGATGCAATTCTAGACCACTGATTCTTTCCATATTTCATAACTGCTGCTTTGAGAATTTCATCCTGAGATTTCACAAAACAAAATAAAATATGCAATTTACAATTTAAAGATCTCACTCTATAGAAAGTTTATCAATAACTGATCAGTCTCATGATCATGAATTACAGCAGCTACATATAGGAACCAAATCAGCAAGTAATCTTGCTCCAAACTGTTGAAAGATAGAATCGAACTGGTATACACATGTTTTGGTTCACCTTAAGTTTGTAAAGGTTTGGCTACACTTAGGCTTGGAGTAGTTAATTTTCTCTGAGTTCGATCACCCGGATCAAGATAATCCAGGATCATTCGGATCATAGAGCATCAAAGAAACCGACGATTCCACTCTGAGCCAGGGCTGATCGTTTCCTTTGATGCATTATGATGCCAGTATTCTTGGATCAACGATTTAAGACGTACGGTCGCGGTCGACGTCTGGATAATCCCAAAGATATTTGCACAGTTCTTTGCAGACGAAATTGAGCTTACCTCAGTGTTTCTCCACACTCCACCTTTGATAATGATTCGCGGCATGATGTTCAGTAAAGTGAATAGCTTCTTACAAAGATCAAGCTAGGGTTGAATCACAAAACAAGATTCTAGCCCTTAGTTTGTGTCATGGAAGCAACATGGCGATGGCCCTTCCCAGAATTCCCATAGTTTTTCTATGTAAACAGCACGAAATGTATCTTAGTACTTGACTTGGACTGATGTGAAAAACACTGGGTGCATATCCAGGGGTGCATATGAAGAAAAGAGCCAAAGATAACTTTTCAACAAATACACATATTTTGGGTTGTCTAACTGTCTGCTGAAGAGGAGGAATTGAGTTTAATTAATTAAAGATAAAGACCCTAAAATATCCTCAACGACGAACTAGGAACCTGATCAGCGGTTGAACACTTGAACCCGTGGGTACTGGACACTAACATACTGCAAGCAACATGGCGTCGAAGCTGAGACCCAAGTTCTTTTCTCCTTACGTTGATGAAAAAATATTAAGAAGCCTTCAAAAACGCGTATCTCCAAGGAGGACATCCCGGGAGCTAGAAGCTACTAGAGGTAGGTTTCATAACAATATGAGGCTTAAGTGTTGGCGATGACTTAATACCTTGGAACTCAAGTCATGTCAAGTTAGTCAAGTTTTATTGTGATATACATGTACGCTTAGCTTTTGTGAAAAAAGATCACCAGCTAGTTTCCAGGTATAACACAGAAAATAAGAAAAAGAAAGAGAAAAAGAAAAAAATACAAAAAAATACCTTCTTTGATACTTCTTGGTGCATGATCACTATTTATAACTTAAAACCGTGTACACTGTTTTTGCGAGGCAAAGATTTGCAAGAGATGCTAAGCCTATTTTATTAAGTAGGAAGATTTACGTCAACATGCCTGCGGTCACCCATGGCAGACATTTTAGCGGACAGTTGTGGGGGGAGGGGGGCTTCAGTGGTTGTATAGGATCCATTATGTCAGTGTAAAAGAAAACATTTAAAAACCTTCTCAGTCTGCCGTCAGTGATATCGAAAAGATCATTGATGAAGATGAAGCAAACCTCTCAAAAATACTTTCTTCACCTCTACAGAAAATGCGGTCAATGGGGAGCGGGAAATTTATAATATGAAATGGCCCAGAATCAGTCTTATTTAATTAACATTCCCTAGGGATACCATCCAACCCTATCCCATGTTCCGCAACTCTAGGAATAGACCATTGCCTGATTTCATACCGTGAGGGACTAGGTACGAGTCTGTTAATTATGGGATTAGCAACTATTGATCCCCATAGTCAGAAAGAGCACACCGAGATTCATAAAATCCCCAAGTTTGGTGTTAATCAGGCTAGTCTTGACTGAGATACAGGCATTTAAAAACGTAAAAAAATTACAAAGAAATGTATGGAAAACCGGCCAAATCCGGACTTTTGTCCGCTTTTGTCCGGTTTTCCATACATTTCTTTGTAAATTTTTTACGTTTTTAAATGCCTGTATCTCAGTCAAGACTAGCCTGATTAACACCAAACTTGGGGATTTTATGAATCTCGGTGTGCTCTTTCTGACTATGGGGATCAATAGTTGCTAATCCCATAATTAACAGACTCGTACCTAGTCCCTCACGGTATGAAATCAGGCAATTGTGTCTTTCTTGTGTGATAAACTTTCCAAGTTTGTTTTAACAGATTCATTTAACATGTCATAGAATTACCTTTCAAGAGGAAAGGAAAAAAAGGATTACTGGAGCATAGGGGCCCGGGGGCAGGAGGGGGGTACTCCTGCGAATTTTGGATAGGGGTGTGCCACGAAGGTTCTTGAACCCTAACCCTATTTAAAGCTATTTAAGGGCTCAAACATTCGTTTAGGCGGGAGTTTTCGCACTCCAGTATTAGATAACACACCAACAAAAGGGTCAAAAAAGATACCCTATTTAAGGACCAAGAACCTCAAAAACCATACCCTATTCCAAGGCACGTACCTATATAGCCCATATATGGGAATTACCCCCCCCCCCCCTCCCCGGCATAGGGGTTATTAGAGGTGGGGTTTATGAGAGATTTGCACCAGTTTATAATGTGGTATTATTGGAAAGTTTTGCAAATCCAAATATACACACTTACTTACATACCTGAGGCTCTTCTTCACCAAGTTGAAGAGGATCAAGACACATAGTTTTGTTTCATAGTTTCATAGTAATTTTTCTTGGACATTTGTGTCCAGAGGGGAAAGGTGCAATGAGGTTATCCCTATATGAAGCACCAACCCATGAGACAAGGTCAGACCACAACACTGGGAACTACTCGCCCTACTCTTACTCTTTTAATATTGCTTACTCTTTTAATACTGCTTTCTAACTGACTGTGTAGAGAAACAAGCAAACAAGAATAGCGACAGTGCTGAGAAAACTGGCAGTGATGGGCAGCCATTACCAGTACAACAATTTGAGGAAACTGTTCAGGGAGAGAACATGACAAACAAGAATGCAAAGGTAGGTTCCATAAACAAACTGATTGAAATCTCATACAGGAATGCTCTGAGCAGGGTTTTCATGACGTTTTGAGTCACCAGTTGCTTTGATCTTCACTTTCACAACAAACTTGTTAAGTGGGTGAATTGTGTCAAGAAAAGGCAATCTGACGTATTACAAATCTAGGAGTCATCAAGCATACACGTCCTTAACAGGTGTTACAGGTTTCACTCCTTCATGACAGTCCTGGTTCTGGGTCTAGGTCTGTGTTAACATTCCTTTGTTTTTTAACCAGAATGTATTATGTACATTAAATATTACATGCACATTGTAACTGATAGATATTATATGAACAGTTGATCTGTATGAAAATTTACAATGGTAAACTGACCATGAACTCTTTTTACCACCCATACATAATACCTGGACACAAGGTTTGAGCAAACTTGTGAAATGGATAAGTTAATTTTATTGTTTCTGAGCTGACTGGTAGCAAATAATACTAAAAGTAGGAACACCACAAAAGAAATGACCATCTTAAAGTAGACTGGTCCAGCCATTCTGTAAGTTAGAGAGAGCAGTGCAAAAAATGGCAGGAGAAAAAACAGAGAGGGGGGGGGGGGGGGTGTGCAGGGAGGCGTGGATTTCTGGAAAGGCTCTTCCCCTTCACTCATCCTGCTTTTTCTCTCACAGTTTTTGTACTTCCCCCCAACTATCTGAATTCCTGGAACACCTTTTCCTAAAAAGGGAGCCTTATGAGAAAAACTGGAAATAACAGACACAACAAGCTGTGCCAAAATGATCTGGTATTTGATGCTGATCTTCTATAATCCAAAGGCAATATGTTACCCAGTTCTGATGTAATGAAGATTGACTCTATCCTTTCAGCTCTGTTTACATTGCAAGCATTTTTTTTTAATTCTTGGGCCAATTAACAGTAGTACATTTAGCTACCCGAAAGTAGTACAATTTATCGCGGTTAAAGTAGCAATAGGTGAAGAATGCTAAATCTGAAAGTAGTGAGGGTCGTTAATTTCGAAATTTTGAGTTAGCAGCACAAACAGGTCTTCTCTGACCTTTATAGATAAAAGTGAATGTTAATGAGTGGTATCAGAAACGCACTGCAGAGCTGGAAGTCAAACCAATCTACAAGACGCTCGCAAACGCCAAAACAGCTCTAGAAGGCGAGAAAGCCGAACCGCGGTTTATCTGGAAGGAGAAGAACTGGCCTAAAGGATTTCCGGAATCTCCGGAAGAGGCCAACACAGATGTCATGACGTTCTTAGAACAGAGAGACTGCTATCGCAGGCTGCAAGCGCTTAAAGTTAAAGAATTCTGCGTCGGCAGCCTAGTGGCTGTGACGAGATCAGATCCGCACGTTGCTAAAGGACATGTGAGGTTTGTTTGTTTTATTTTTTGCAAATATATTTTACAAAAATATCAATGGACAAGGCAAGGAAGCTTATTTAAAAGACTGACCAAAAAAGGAAAAAAGGAAAAGGCACACACACTGAAGCACACTAACGTCGTGTTCTTCTGGGATCAACCTTTTCTGGTTGGTTGGGATTTTTCGTGTTTATTGGGGAAAGTCGTTTTCAGTTGGATTGATTGATCAACTTTTTCAACCGGCCTCAGACCAGGTTGAATGGTTGGAAAAGCATTTGCGTGATTATGTCACGTGATTGTAGCTCGTGTACATTAAGGACTAGTCCCAGGAGTTGCCGCGTTTCCACCGAAAACGGTTGGAAAAATGTTTTATTGAGAAACGTCAACCGTATTAACCCAAACCTGTTGGGATTGAAACGGTTGATCCCAATAAAACATGACCTAAGAGAAGTGAAATATACTTATTGTTTGTCATTTCTCGGTAGATTTCCAGAATACTTTGGTACATGACTTAACATGCGGTTTTGTTTTCTTCTTGTTAGGTTTGTAGGAATCTGTATTTACAAAAGTCGCTGGCAGAACACCTTAGGCGCGACATTCACTCTGCGCAACGTGATAGAAGGAGAGCCCATGGAAATCAATTACCAGCTGTACTCGCCTCTCATTCAGAGCATTGAGGTGCTTAAACACGAGCGAAGAGAAGAGGACAACTTGTTTCATCTTAGAGATTATCCGCCGTCTATGAGCATGGTGAACGAGAAAATGAAAGCCTTACCGTACACGGAAGAACCTTCCCTCTATGTTGAATCTGAAGAAACAAAGAAAGAAATCGACGAGTGGTTCGCTAAACTATGGAGACTGAAAAAGCGATTCTAGAATTGTCATGCCCAAGAGTATTCGCTTTGTGACTTGTCCCTAAATTGTTCACAAGGAATCAAGCCTGCAGGACGCGGGTGATGGCCAATTATCTTCTTATTTAAATGAATAAAATGTCAGATGATAGTTTACAAAGACACGTTTCACACAGGTGATGTTTAATGTAATTTTCGTGGTTGATTTACGCGGTGGAAAATGAAAATTCGGCGACAAAACATGTCATATCATTGCCATTATATCAGTGTCGAAGCGCTTATTCACAGCGCTAGCTCCAAACAGGTTTCCATGCGAATTTTGTTCCCCAAACCAGCTGGGATTATTGACTGATTACCTGGGAGTGTACAACTTTTGACGTCGTTGCGAACGAGTTCACCGTCTTTCTCCAGGAAGTCATCGTGATTTGATGTTAGCCTGCGTAGCAGCCATTTCCTTTCCTTTTCCAGGCAGAGATCGAACAAGCGAGCGAAAAAGCGAGCGAGCAGCGTAAGTTTTTTTTTCGCACTCCCTCCCAGTTTTGTTCCCTTCGCGTAAGTTCTTGGAAATCCCTGCTACGCAGGCTAATTTGATGTTAACTTGCAGAACTTGTGTTTCCTGTATTTCAGTTTAAATGCCATGGCTTGGATCCCATCGGTCCACTGGCTTTGCGTACGAGGTTGTTCGAAAAACTTCAAAAATCCCTGGCTAGCTAAGTTGAACAATCTTTAGCTATTGGATGAAGGGCACTGTCTTGATCCATTGTTAAACATTTTTGGCTTAAAATCTGTAGCCGCCCTTCTCATTTTCAGAAAACGTGATCGTGTCTGTTATTTATATAACTGAATGTGAAATAAGAAGCGAGTTCTGCCGTGTTTTTAAATTCTCCTTTACTCGCAATTAGGTGAAAAATCGTTTAACTAGTTAAAACGTGACTGAGATGATTGTTGTTTTCCGTGAAACAGAATCTGATACCACCTTTGGAAATGTTACTCGGCACGATCGCGTTTGACGTGTTTCAATCCGACATTTGTTATTTCTGATTTATGAGAGGAAATAACCTTAATATTCCCTGTCTAAAGGAAGCCTTCACTTTTTCTGTAAAAGGTTTTATGCCATGATGGGTTATTTTCGCGTGGGAGGGAGGGGGGTGATCGTGAGCTCACCATGGTAAGGGTTTTTGCCGTTAAAAAAACTGGTTAGGCTTATTAGCGTCTGAACATTTCGAGCAGTCAGAATACTGCAAAGCAAAACTCTGCATTTAACGATTTGTAATTTAACACGATATTCTTACTTCGTCGTAAACCCGTTCGAAATGAGGTCAAAAATAACACCCTCCCCACCCCCTGATCAATCAGCCCGTGAAAGAAACAGTGGAAAGCTGTCAATGAGACATGGAACCCAGTGAAAAACCGAAAAAATAGCGTCATACAGAAACCTGAACGTAAATTAAACGCAAGGTGCAGTTTACATTGCAGCCTAAAGTACTGGTCTTGCCGATAGAGAGCTTACCGTTGCTACCTTGAGTAGTCATTTAACATTATCATATAATTGAAAAAATACGTGCCAAAAATAATGATAAATCATATTTGTACAGAAGTTCAAACGTTTTGAAGGTGTCCTGTTGTGACGTCACTAATGGTGACAATATCGAATGACAAACGTCGCTTACCAATCGTGTAAATGAAGTTTTCAGTTTTACCTATTTTTTTTCCACTTTTTATTCAACATACCGAAACGAATTACTTTGGTCTTCAAACAGATTTTTTTTTTCATTCTGTAAGTCACTTCAACCTTGATATGAGTCTTCGCCAGCGTGTCCGGCTAAAATCCATTTAATGTTTCTCTTTTACCGGAAGAAAGATATGTTTTGGCAGATCAAAATTGGATGCAATTACTATTTTTACGGCAAGACAATATTTACGTATCTACATATTTGACAGAATCAAACTGCTTGCATTATGCTTACAACACGAACTGTCGTTGTAAAATATTTAGGAGTTACCACTTTGGTCTGTACAACACCCAAAAACTGACAGAGTTAAGATGCTTCAAAGCTTGTCTTATAACTGGCCTCGCGGCAATCGTACTGATGTATTCTGCGTGAATTTTCCACTGATTGGGGTAAAATAAAGATTCGTGACTTCAAACAGGTCGATGGATGATGAATGGCACAATTACAAATATGACAAATTTGAAGAGCAGAGTACAAGACGCTAATTACGTTAGGTGCAACAGAACAACTATTAAATAACTCGACGGAAAACAAAACCTGTTTTGCATCTGGCACGGCCATAGGGACTATTCAAGAGGGATCTTCACAGTTTTTTAGGTGTTTTCTGAGCCTATTTTACAAGAAGGTACAGCAGCGAAATAACAGGTAAAATGTATTTTGCTTTCAGCAAAGTGAGTCGAGAGATGTAACGGTCTTATGAGTGTAATTGAAGACTATGTGACCGGGATGGAACGAGGGGCTTAAAATTAGGTGTTCCCATATTTTTTTCAGGTCCTTCACTCGGAAGGGTGTATTATTCTAGGTAGACTAGTTTTTTGTTATTTCCTCATTGAGATTTTCAAAAGAATTAACTGTTCTCTCTCGCGCTGTTGGGGTTTTTCGTGTTTACTTCATACGTTTCGGGGTTTGTTTACATTAGCCCTGAAAAGTTCCCGCGAGGACTTGCCAATTAAGTTATTTTTTTAATTTTTTTGACGAAGTCAAGCTTTATACACGCCAAGACTAAAGTTGAATGCGTAAGTTACAAGGAACAATTTGTTCCATGAGCTCAAAGTCGTTTAATGTTAGACTAATGTTTTTAATTGTCAGATTATTTTTTTTAGATTTTCGCTGATAATTGTTGTAAAGCGCCTTTGAACATTAGAATACTGGGCGCTATAGAAATCTTTTGTCACTATTTTAAAATCAATGAGAGACTTCGGAAGGGTTCGCGCTATATTGTAACGTTGGGCAATGAAAACCCGAATCCTTCCTGCGGCTACAGACAATACCAATCCGAGGCTTTCCGAGTCCCTCGCGAAGATTTTTCGGGAGAAAAAAACAACAGTGCTCGTTCCTTTGGCTTTACTATCAGTCGTGAAGTAAATACGTTTTCATACCGACATAGTCATTCAATCAGGCGTTGCAGTAGCAGTAACTGAAAACAAAACAATTTCGCCTGATCTTTTACCTTTTTCAGTAGCCTGCGTAGCTTGGCGGTTTTTAAGCAATTTGAGGGCGCTAGGAAAGCGGGAAAGCCGGGATAAGGAGCGCCGAAGCCGCGAGGAGCCTGGGAGGGCTTCGCCGCTTTGTGTGTTCGCGTTCAAATTGCTTAAACCGCCAAGCTACACAGGCTACTTTTTCAGTCGACCATTCCATCAGTCATGAATCACGCTTTGGAAAACTATCATCTACTTTCATTCCACTGAAGCAGACATTTCGTTAACTCTTCGCCTAAACGAAAAAATAATCAACTCAAACTCAAACAGCAGAAGAGACGCTGTCAGTAAAATGAAATTGCTTTATCGCTACCATAACTTTGACATTATGTCTTTTCTCTTTGCAATCAGTGGTTGAGAAATTTCGCCAAATATTCCGGGTATTGACCGTCGCTTTGATTCCTTTCCGAGTTATTCCGAAACAAAATCTATGTCGATACATTAATTCCACAATAAAATAATCCGCTCAAGTCCAAAAAGATGGATTTTTTGCAGGTGAACTCCATATGTACACAACTTCAGATGTTGCTTTTTCGAAGTGGAATTGTTGATGTTTCGTGAATTAGCAAAATTTAAGCGAGAACAACGATTTAACACAAGAAGTCTGTTGGAGAATATGACAGCTCTACATACGTGAGTTCTATGTGAGTTAGAAAATATAAACCGCTTATTTCGCTGATAAACCCGGCGTTCTTTTAACGCCGTATCAGTCTTAGATAACTGTGATATTAACTTTTCGTGCAGATGTTTGCGTGCTTTGGAGGGTGATAAGGGGTTTGAAATGTTGTGCACCCGTTATTATTTCATCATCAGTATTTTTTTCACTCTGCCAATGCGATGAAAAAGTAGTGATAATCATGTATCTGAAACCTCTGTTCATTTGTATATGTGGTGTACTTGTGTGGGCGTCTAATTATCGTCCGTTTATTTCCCAGAATGAACGAGATTACAAAAAATAACTGGGTCAGTCAGGGGCACCCAACGAGAATATAGTTCAAAACCACTAAAACATAGCATTGTTGAAAGTATTTTGGTATTTAAACGGTAGATATAGGCATATTTTTATCCCCTAAAAATTTTTCATCTGTTCGGATTTCCTAGCTGAAAGTCTAGTGATCCGAAAATTACAGGGATCAAAACTTACCTTTTCGAAATTTTCAGCCAGAAAAAAGGCTCCCGAAAATTATAGGTGACCTTTTTAGGGTAAAAATCCGTTAAAAATAGGCAATTATACCATATTTTAGATGTTCGAAAATCTTAGGAGAAGCAGGCAAGCAAGAAATTTTACAAAAAATGTTTCGAAAATTCTAGATCTCAAATCGTCTTCCGAACAGATATATTTCCGAAAATTGTCGTTGGGTGCCCCTGGTCAGTAAAAACTCTGCCAAGTCATTGAATTTTACCTATTGACGCAATGTCATCTTTAATTCATCTTTTGTCTTACGTACAACTGAATAAACATCTTATTCAACACTGTCTAGTTCGTCCGATGTGGTCTAGCTTGTTTTTAATGTTTACATGTTTACTAGCGGGAGGTATCTACAAAACCGATATCCTGGTTTTGTTATTTAAAGTGATACTGCGATAAAAAAAAACCTCCTACGTCAGTAACTTACAGTTTAACATATCCATTTATTGTTAACGTAAATCAGTTTGGACGGCTGGTCAACAGCCAACTAACATCAAACGGGATGTTTTGACGTAAAATCATTCCGAAACCGACATAAATCACACGACAAAGGCATTCAAGTTTGGCATTAATTTTTTCGCTACAAACGCAACACGGTTTATGACACTATGCTAAACCGAGTTAAATCTTCAGGATGCATTAGAAGGGTACGTAAAAGTTAATATTTTTGTTAAATGTTTTTTTGTTTACAAGTGAGTTAGCGCTTCCCACTCAAAACGTTTGTTTCAACGGATGCAAAAGAAAAATTGAATATTCACTTCAGCAAGTGGAAACGAATCTAAGTATTGTTTTAAAACACTTACGAATGGGTATTGAGCTGAGGTAACAAAAAAAGCTTCCCAACTCTATAGCTTCTCGAGTTCGAAAATGAAATTGAAAAATATCAGTATGAGAGAATCCGTTTACTTTGAGATATTTGCTAGGAGTAACCATTAATCTTTGTTGACATATGGAAAGCTGGCACTATACAATGATGGTACAAGAACAAAACTTCAAGAACTCGGGAAATTCCGCAATTAATGTCTTTATGTTTCATAGAAAACTTCAGGGAACGTTTTGAGTAAAAGCATTCACCGTTTCCAGCTAACTTTAAGATATAAAACGTAAATTCAGCGAAAGGATATGAAAAACCAGCAACAAAGCGTCGGAAATCTTCTCGAAGATTTGATTGGATCTCAGGATAAACATAAGGGAAACATTTCCTTTTAGCTTAACGATAACAACCTTGATAGAAAAAACATAAAAACAATCCAAAACAGCTTGAATATGTCATAACATGCATTTCGTCAGGGACATATAATGCCACGATCTTCTATCTATCGTTCTTTAATTATTCTTTTTTGTATTCACTTTTCAAGAGAGTACACATAAGTGCCATTTTCACAGCTTTTCCACCGACGAGCTTGAACTAAAGCACATTGATTTGTTTGCGTTAAACTGAAGCATCTTTTGCAAAAACTGATATTTTTGTCCTATTTGAGTTAAGTTTACAATCTAAAAAATATAAGTGTGGTGGGAAATGTTAATTTTTTGTTCGTTTCAGTCATAATCAGATTCATGTCCCCTGCTGTGTGAGCGTATACGCTTTCATGAAAACAACAGTCTGTTCAACATACAAATCAAACAAGACCATATTTTCCCATTGTCACAGGTCATGGAATCTTTTTCTGAACACAGACCAAATAAATAGATAAGTACAACAGAATTGCGAAAAACAATGAAGCTCGTAGGCGTCAAATTCTAACCCGCTTTAAACCTGTAGAAAACCAGCAATAAAAAAAAATATTTTACTTTCGTTTCTTTTATGTCGTTTTAACAATGTCTGAATGTCATACTGAATGTTACACCTATTCTACATGTTTAGATTATTTTATTTCATTTCATTCTCGATCCTTTCGATACTTTCGTGATTCAATGTTAAAAGAACTCTATTCTATTGACCTGGCTGCCTGTGGCGGGAAAATTAGCAATATGGTTTCCAGATAAAAAGTTGTCTCTTTTGTTTCAAGAATGAGTGTCATATTTCTACACTTATTCTTAGATGTTTAGGTGTTTTAATTTTATTTTATTCCCGATCCTTCTATGGCGCTTATCTGATTCATTCTCAATAGAATCTATTCCTATTGATGTCGCTACGTTGAACTCTTCCTCTATTCCAGAGACGCCTCAGATTCGACGCGAAATACTCGATAACGATGACTGACCTCTACAGCAATCAGTCCGTTAGGCTCTCTTTTTGTTTATATCTTGCTCACCAAAATTGAAAACCGATTCCAACACCTGATACAATCACTACTGAATAGGCCATAGGTTTTACGGGTATCCATAGTGCATTATGCTGGCATAATTTTGAGCATAATAGTGAAGTATGAGCATCGAGCATTACGCCAGCATAATAGTAAGAAAAATTCCCGGTAAATGTCAAATATCGAAAATGAATAAGCAAATACCTCAAAATTAAGTAAAATCCCGAAATTATTGCCCCAGACTTCACCACAGGAAACGGACGTGGTCACAAGGCGTGGGGCGAATGTTGTAGTCTGGGACTCATTTATATTCCAATTTCCAAAATGGGGGAAGAACTGAGGCAACGCTGGACTCGCTAGTTCCTCAACTTCCAGTTCCAGTGAACGATCCGAACTATCACTAACAGGAGTATCAGCAGATGAATTTGTGCTAGTGGGAGATGACCGTTTTATACCGTTCATAAACCATGCAATTTCCCCAAACATGGCAAACGTTTTCATGCACCAAAATCAAAGTCTAACTCAAAAAGATGTGACGGCCTCTGCCAGAATTACAGAGTTTCCGGGTGAAAGCTTTACTGTTTTGAAGTCAAATGGTCAACTGTTTTGCAACGCTTGTCGTGAAGAAATTTGTCTCAAAAAGACAATGATAGAGAACCATGTAAAATCGTCAAATTAAAGCATGCTTCTGGAAGAGAACGCATTGAAAAGAAAGAAATGAAGGGAGAGAGGCATTGCAAAGAGTTTAGAGCAGTATGATAATTAGTTTCATCCGAAGGGTGAGAGCTTGTCTGTTGCACAAAGAGTTCACAGAGTTAAGATTGTAAGATCACACATGAAAGCAGTGAGTTCCACTAAATAAGATTGACTGTTTTGGGGAGTTACTTGAGGCTAGGAGGAAGCATTTTCTTTGACTCCAAGTAGACATCTTCCAGACTTGATAGATGTTATTGCCAAAGATGAAGTGAAGAAAGTAAAAGAATAAATCAAAGGAAGGGATGTGAGTATCATTTCTTGCTGGGACAACTTATGCAGCTGAGGCCCTGAATATTATTTTGCGATTTGTTACTGAGGGTCATGAAGGGGTAAAATGGGAGCTGGGATTTGCCTTTTTTAGAGGCTGGGAAATGGGATTTTGTGCACTGGGACTGGGATTCATGAAACAAAAACAATAGAAAAATGGGAATGGGATTTCAATTTGAGCAACACAGGCTGGGATTGTGGGATTTGAGCTGGGATTTGAAAAAAAACAATTTGCTGGGAAATGGGATTAGGACCCCCCCCCCCCCCCACCCCTCCCCCTTCATGACCCTCGTTACTAAATGGAAAGTTGAACAACGATTGGTTCGGCTTCTTCAAGCTACAAGGTCTATGAATGGGGAGGAGTTGGCACAACAACTGCCAAGAATTCTGTCTGTAGACTTTTCCATTCCAGCTAACTCTCCACGTACTGCAGCAAGGGATCGTGCATCTGTCAATGATGTAGGAATAAGGCATCTGAAAACCCAAACCTGGTGGACATTGGCTGTTTTAGTCACACTCTTGATCATGTTGGTAAAAAGATGGCTACGTGCACACCACATCTTGAGAAGTTCATGAAATCATGGGTCAGCCTTTTTACACACAGTACCCACTCAAGAATTGCATTCAAAGCAATAACTGGAAAGTTTCTTAAGTCCTACTCAGAGACCAGATGGCTGTCCAAGTATGAAATGATGGTGCAAGTGCATGACCTCTTTGGTGATATACCAGCCTTTGTCAATGGAAGTCAGATACCAGAAGTGACTGCACGTAACCTGCAGGACATATTGAATGTCAGCCGAAGCTGCCCTTACTCACAGTGAAGCTGGCAATTACAGTCGATGCCATGAAGCCATTTGTTTAGTCTACATATCAGCTTGAAGGTGATGACTATCTGTGCTTGCGAGCAGATGAGAAAATAAGAACGTTGGAGGCAGAGATGAGAAATCTACACTTCCCAAACTGCAGTGCTGTTATAAGAAAAATTGCTAATAGAAACATTGCCCTTCAGCGAAAGTCAAAGGTCTATGCAATGGTTTGTGTTCTACCAGCATATGATCACTTCACATCTAAATTTCTGATTAATGGTGATCAGTTACAGCCAGCTGTTGAAATATTCAAGGCTGCACAGGGACGGCAGAGCCGGGGAGGGCTGGGGGGGCTTTAGCGCCCCCCGCCCCCCTCCCCCCAAACATTTAAGCCAAAAAAAGTATTCAAAAATTAAAATTGACAACATAATGAAACAAGCAAAAGACAGGAAAAAAACAACCAAAGAAACAAAAAAACTTATTAGAGCATTAAATGCAATAAATAATTTACATAAATAAATATAGTGAGTAAACCGATTAATCAGCGGTATCTATTCCAGGAAATTTGCGCGAGCTGATTTCTACACATTGCAAAATGGCGCCTGAGTAATTTCTCACATGTGATAGATGATCAATTCATTGCCAGACTTGGTTCTTCATATTCCAGTAAGAATTTTGCGCCGTAATGTATACGCAAACAACTTTACATCACTGATTTTTAAGAGTTGAAAAATCTCGGCAAAGCGGATGTGAGAACTGAAAATACATGTGACTTTATACTTGATTGAGATTTATTTTTTGACGAAATATCTCGTGGAGAATGCTGAAAATAGCATTTCCGAGACTCTAGATTTAAAACTTTTCTGGCCCGGAGAGCATGCCCCCAGATCCTTCTGGAGGCTCGCACCTTCGGCGCTCTCTTCTGTGAATATTACCTTAAAATTCTATTTTTTTTTTAGCCCCCCACTTCAAATTACGCTCCACCGTCTCTGCTGCACGCCTGTTCAACCCAGTCACAATGGCGAAAATTCAGCCAAATGCTGCAATTTTAAGTGATCAGTTAGGAAAGTTCATTTCTTGAACAATGATGCATGCATTGATGGCTTCAAAAGGGAACTACCAACTTACACTGCTGCTGCTACTGATGTCAATCCTGATATCGATGCTCTAACATGGTGGGGGAATCACGAAAAAAAGATTCCAAATTGAGCAAAAGCATGCAAGAAAATCTTGCTTATCCAACCGTCGTCATCTGCAGCATCAGAAAGGGTCCTCTCATTGCTACAAAATGCCTCTCTAGACAGCCGATCATGCGCTATGGAGGACTATATCGCAGCCTCTATCATGCTTCAGTATAACCGCCAAGATGATCGCATAAAAGGAATACGTATGCTTTATGTTGCCGATATAATCATCAATATAAGCATATTAACCGATTGTGTTTTATTTTGAGCATAATTGTGGGACTTTTGGAGCATAATAGTAACATTTTTTTAGCATAAAGAATTAGCATAATAGTGAAAATTTTGAGCATAATGTAGACAACCCTAAAGGTGTTTCAGTGTGACAGAAGGAAACAGTGCAAGCAGGTGTATCTTCCTTCCCGCTGAAACACCGTGAACCTCACATTACCTAGGCTCGATTTCCGCCGCTCTCTCGTGTCTGGGGGAGGAGCGCGGGCTCATTTCCCGAAAAGCGGCTGGTAATCGAGCCTACACATTACCAAGCAACAATAAACTATTACTACCCATAACAACCGGCATTGCCGCGTACCCTTTAATTTCACGAACCCTCGTCGAAACAGCTGTATATCAAAATTTTAACATGAGGCATTCTGTCCAAAATCGCAAATTTTCTAAGATTCATTTGTGTGATAATCTCCAAAACAGGCTTGCCTAAAAGCAAAACATTGCCAAATGGAGACATTTTGCAGAGAACCTTCGTCTGTTTGTGTCATTATAAAATTCTGATATATGGAATGCGGGAGCTATGGCAATGACGAGAAAATTTGCTAACTAATTCCAACAACGTTTTTATTTTTTCAAAATAAATCAGATTTTGTTTTATACAACTGACAAGATTTCCATTTCAATTGGAAATGAACAATCCGAAGGAAACTCTAAAAAAAAAAAAAACTGAAAGCCCCAGGTACGGTAAGCACCCATTTAACATTGTAAGTACCAAAAAGAAACTCATTATTCACGCGAAAAACTAAGCATTTCTTATTTCGTTGGGAAAAAAATAGCGCCGTTCACGAATAACAAAAATACTGTTTACGACCCTCATATAGATTAACGTTAATTTTGCGGAAAAGGAAGCTGAAATATCTCAGTACCGGAAGGCGTAATTTGTTAACTACGTCCGCTGAATTGAGATAAAAAAACAGCTGACGCACACACGAGCAATATCGGGCCGCAAATGGACATGATTAAACTTCTGAAAAGATAACACTTATATTTTCGAAACTGTTCGTATCTCTTTATATTTGAGTACAGAAATTCGATGGTGAGGTGTTTTTATCATCATTTTAAAGATGGAGAGAGGTGCCTTTTTTTAGCATATTTGACTGCCAGTGGCTAGAAGAAAATTTTCTTACTTTTGATATGTTTCTGGTTTCCTTTTTGTCTTCGTCGGGGATGAGATCGTTCTCAATATATACGTCAAACACAAGAGCATTTGAGGAAACAACTAGGTTATTTCTTGTTAAGTTTGTAAGACAACACAGTCTCTCCTTAACTTCGAAAAGTGATTTATGAATTATTTTGGCAAAAATACAATTTTGCATTTCTTTTACACAAAACAGTTTTAAATAGCACACAGGGCAAATAAACTTGACGTGCACGTGGTCAAATATTGTTTTTTTCTTTACCAGACGTCTTCTTAGCTCAGTTTTAAATGCAAATTTGCAGTTACAACAGATTATTGCAATTATTATTACAAGTATTACGATCGCTGTCTTGGGGGTATTCAGCTTGTTAAACCAGCATTCGTCGTCTTTTTATCAGCTTTGTTTCGATTTGTAGTGCCAAAGTATCATCAGTCTAAAAAAATTGACTTTACCACTGAACATACAAAAATATTTTCAACAATATTTCGTGGCTCCGACAACCATATTGTTATTACTTAACAGCAGACCGTCGGTAAACATAAACGGTGTACCGCCGGGCGGGGATTAACGCCAGAAAACTCATACGATTATTATCTTTATAAATTGCCACATCTCAGGTGCCGCGCATTAATTAATATGGTTTTGCAGCATGATCATGGCGCTGTTTACAAACTTGCTTGCAAAATGTCATCCGCGCCTATTTTTAATAACAATGATCTCCAAGTTGTTTTAATGACTGTTATCCTTTGATGTTTAGACGAGCGCAGAAGCACCAAAACTGAGTCAAAAATACCTTTCACACAGTCATCACGGATTATCTCAACGCGATCTGTTGTTCAGCGGCGTCTTAGTGCGCGAGGCACGCGACCGCTTACGGAAAAAACACCAGATACTTGTTTCATAGAAGAAGTTTCTCACAAGGGCTGAAGGTGTTTTCATCGATGTTACCGTTGCAAAGGTAAAGATATTAGCTAGGGAAAATAACAATAACATATGAATTGAGTCTTGTATTTTACAATTTTACTGACTTAGTTAAATATCCTACGTTAATTGAATCTCTTATATGGTCAATATTCAATATTATTTCCTCCAACTGCAAAAGCACAGCAGCAAAATTGTTGCTTTTTATGACTGCGTATATTAATTAGCATGATTTGGAAAGATGATCTTAAAGCTCCTAAACGTCTTCAGTCATGAACTGAAAAATTGTAAAACAGTGGAACTTATGTACCAGTCAAATCGAAGCTTAAACATCCCCCACCGGGCATACCCCGGGCATTTGACGCCTCTTCCTGCCCGGGAGGGAGGGCATTTATCACCACTCATAGGGGGTGGGGAATTTGATCGCTAGCCTCGATTTCATGTTACAAGTCGCGCTGATTCCACGTGGGTTGATAAATCGTGGCGGAGACGGCGGAGACCGAAGTTTGATGAATTCAAGGGAAAAGATTGCGTATTCGTGGTGGAGTGGTTGAAAACCAAAGGCCTACATAAGCTGTGTTCCGTATTTGAAGGTGTTTAAGAACGATTTATATCTATAATATATAAATATGTGTTGTCTAATAAACCATGTTAACATGCACAGCCTCAGAAGCATTATAGAAGCTACTCGGAAAAGTTAAAACAGTAATCTGGTAATTTTCCCGGGGGTGGGGGCATTTGAACAGCTTTTTGGCCCGGTGAGGGGGAAATTTGAACAAAAATTTTCCAAAAATTCAAATGCCCCGGGGGGATGTTTAAGCCTCGATTTGACTGGTACATTTATATATCTTGAAAACTGAAACGTCCATCTCAGCCATAAAATGCAGTATTTTACATGCAGAAGGTAAATAAATTTCACTATTGATCAGGGCACTCTCCTTCGAAGAGCTGACCAAATCTCCTAATTTCAGACCGTCTTGTTTGTCGTTATCGGCCTTTTTAATCTTTCAGAAAACTATGAATGGCCCAGCTACTTAATAAAACGAGCATCGATTGTTAATAGATGCACTTCACGCACGCTCGTGCTTATTGTGTGTGCGCATTCTTACTGCGCACGGAATTTGTACGTCACGCCTAACTTCGTTTCCAGATCTCTCGCTGTACCGTTTATCTTCGTTGTATAAAAAACTGAAAATAATCTTTGTATTATAAACGTAACAATGATGCAAGCCTGATAACTACGTAGAAAGTTTAACGCGGCAAAGACATGATAGAATCCAAACTGAAAGCCAAGAATTGCAACCTTGAACAGCTGTTTCGACCTTTTTGGGTCTCGTCAGCGCGGTGTAGCAAGTCATGAAGTAATCGGTTGGTTAGCCGATCATCCACTAAATGCATGCAGATGGTCAAAAAACTTTAAACTCTAGAAAGGGCCAACGGACAAATCAAATTCACCTTAACCTAGTAGGTTCTGATCAGCAAAACAGTTAACCCCAACCGTACGGTCAGCCTTTCTGTGTTCAGTTTCTTCATGCAGATGGTGATGACCTCAGATGAAACTCAAATCCAATTTATTGTTTCAGACTCCGCTAGATTCTATCTTAATAATTTACACCAGAAATGCTTCTTATTGCTGGAATATGTCCCCAGTTACTTCTATCATTGGTAATAGCGAATCGTAAACGACTTAAGATATTTTTCGCTGCACATGGTATTGAAGATTACCCGCTGGAAGCTGGAAACCACGTCTAAAAATACTTTGAGAGGGAGAGAAAGGAGCAATTTTGAGAGATAAACTCATTTACCTATCCGGCGTTGTCTTTTTCTTACTTATGTATAAGATGAAGCGATCCACCAGAATTAGAACAATATTGATGTGTAATCTCGTACGTTTATAAATAGTATACCAGGTCTTCAAAGTACATTTACGTATCTCTTCCTTTAACGCTACCTACTTTTGTTGGAATAGATCTGATGTTAATTATAACATCATTTTTACTAATTAATGATTACAATAGGAGACATTTTACTTGTTTCTTTTCAATTGTACAAACACAAGAGGAAGTTTAAGAGAACAAAAACTGTTATGGGACGACAAGCCACAGGGGGTCCTCCCAAACTTTCATGAATGTTTCTATAACCAGGCAGAAACACAGAGAAAATAAATGTGGTTGCTAATCCCTTTTGAAAAAATGCCGGCAAAGAAAGAAAGAAACGTTTCTGCTTATCGGGATTATCAAAATATCAATTCTCTTTTCTGGTCAGCTCTTTGTTAATAGCACTTAAGCACACACGATGGTTTCTTATTGAAATCCTGATGTGATTGGTCGATCTTTCAATTTCAATTTGTTTTATTATTTCCCGACAGATTGACATTTTCCTTGTTTAAAAATTCATCTGAAAATTGTAATGTACACTGAACCACAAACCTTACAGAGTCTATTCGTTGTCATTTTGTAAGAGCAAGAGACCGGTGGTTGTGTGATAAAATACTCGGATTCGAGGTCTAATTGTTCGATAGAAAGGCGGCACCTTTTTTCAGCGCATTTTCTAAAATATCGAAAAGCAAGTTTCTTGTTAACGCATTTGACGATCAAGAAGTATTAAAAGTAAAATCAATCGAAGTTTTCGACGCAACAATAAAATCCACTCTCAAATAACAACATTAACATAAACGAACTCATTCTTGAGAATAAATAAATAAATAATAAACATACATTTATATAGCGCCATCTTCCATTAAGTGTCCATGACGCTTTACAATACTCTAAAACCCTAAAACTTAAAATCCCAAGAATTGAATGCGCTATATAATACAATAAGGCTAGACTGATGCTTGATGTACCGAAAATAAACTTTAACTCAGTATTAGAGATTGAATGGCAAATTATTTTTCTCCTTCAATAATCGCCTCCCTCAAACAACAGTCTTCTTTTAGATCCAATCATAGAATTAAACGCCCACTTCTTTTGTCATTTAAAAAACGTCTTCAGGTACTATGAGCAAACCTCTGTTATTAGAATTCTTTTGTCTTTCTGGAAAGCTTAAGAGATTGAACGACATTAAAGTGTAAATTTCGTTCGACAATAAAACAAATTGGAATTCACTTTCAGTCGTTTTTTCTTTCTTTTCAGAACAGCACCATGAACGGTAACCAAATTAATCCCTTTTTGCTCGATTGAACACGTTCATTAAGTTTCTTTTAATATATGTACCTCTTTTAATTTTCTGACGTGGATGAAAAGTTGTGAAAAGTTTGAGTTGGCGTTGAATTGTGTGCCAAGTAAATGAAAACCTGACGTCGGTTAAGGAAGCGGGTTTCCGAATTGGCTCACGTCTACCAGCTAGCGATAATAATGAACACGCCAACTCGCTGTGCCTCTTTTGCCGCGTCAGAGATCCATATGGTAGTATGACAACTTATCAGCCTACCCACACGCTGCTTATGTTTTTGATATTTTCCGGCTCCATACTCCGCTATTTTCATTATATTTCAGTTCTCGATTATCAAATGTAAAACGATCGTTTGTGGGCGCATGTAAAGGTTTCGGGTTTTCTCGGGAAGTTTTGATTTGATTTGATCCGTTTTCGATACACGATCACTTAACAAGGGGGCCTGGGAACGAGTTTGAAAACAAATCGAATTATCATGCATGCGTCTCTGAATATACCTCGCATATGTAAAAATGTATTGGTGAACGGCACGGAGATTGTAAGGAGGGATTTATACGACTGCACAACAAAAGGCTAAAGTTTTCGTTATAATTACTTAAAGTAAGGCATAAGTAATTGTTGGTCCCAGTCGCGTAGGTATTTTAGCATGTACTTCCTTTTGTAATCAGTCTTCTGTTATTTCCTCTGTATCAAGACATCACAGATCTTGTTAGCCTTGTTCGATTTTCTAAATAAGACTTCCTTCCATTTAAATCAGTTATTTTTAGCACTTTGGGAAACCTACAGACAAACTCTAAAGAGATATTTTGTATTACCCAGTTTTCATGTCTGCACTTGGGTTTCGAAGTTCGTTCGCCCTGAAGTTAGTCTTATCGTAAAATAATCCAAATTTCAAATAAAGTTTAAAGGGTTAGAAATTGCTTTTGTGGTTTGTTTACTTGGCAGCACTATAAAGAAAGTTATGACACCTTTATATTGAAACACGTTCTATTATTAATCGTGACAAGGCTCTTGTAAAAACAACTGTTATTTGACTGGTTGACGTCAAACTGTGGTACAGGCAGATATCATACAAAATGAGTTGTCAGATCCCCGTATGAAAGAAATTCTCCATTGCTCCGCAAGAGACCTTGACGCTGTGGTTATTAAACTATACTGACGAAAAAAAGTTGAGATCACGATTTACTGTGCAGATAACTTGACGGCAAATTCTAAAGGTATGTTATATTTTTAACAAGGTGGTGTGATTTCTGTCATGGCCCATCAATATTTCGGTCGCAAATTTCGTGATACTTCCTATATCAAAAAATATGGTTTACTACATATATGGTGGCATTCTTTACATTAAACTTGGTATTCGCCACGGTAACATTAAGCTAAGCTTGACGTTTATCGTGAATATGTAATGAAATCTTCAGTGATAGCTAGCGTGTAAATCAGTCCGATGTGACCATGATTAACATTGCTATTTTTACAAGCTTCTTATAATACATAGGTATTAATGTGGGTAATGAATATTTTCTTGGAAGCTATGTTCAGCTCCGTTACTAAAGCAAGAAGACTTAAGAATATGGCTTACACATCAGCCAATGTTGCTGGTAAACCTGTTATGTAATAGTACAAATTTGCAAACTCAAAATTCAGAATCAAGCTATGTATATATTTGCAAGAGGAAGCAAGAAAGATCGCATATATGTCAAAATATTTGAGACAGGAGGTAGGATTTGAGACTTTGTCAAACAACAGGGATAAAAAAAGAGATCCTAATTCACAAATACAAGGACGAAAATATGAACAAAGCCATCAGGCGGGGACATCTTGGTTTTACAGCTGCTTGAGGAAAGCATTTGCCGCGTTTAATCAGTACTCCGAATAAATTTTCAGTGACAAACTCAGGACAAATAATGAAAAAGTGACAAGTCATTTGTTTATAAGGAAATTATTCTGAATTATTTCCATTGGTGTTCCTTTCAAAACTACTCAACCTTCGTCAATAATCTTTGCGAATTATGGAAAATACCTGCAGACGTCATGATTAATTGAAAAGTTCCCGTTGAAAAATAATGTGTTCCAGTGAGTATTTCACCAGCAAAATGTCAGTTCCCCTGCTTCTTATTAAAGATAAGATATTGATATTTCGACAGAATTAGTTTCACTTTAGAGCCTGTATTTCGCCGGCGATTATATTAACACGAGACATAAACAGTGTGCGAATGTTTTTGGTTGTTTTTTTCGCGCCATTTTCAAAGGGTACAAACAAGAGCCAAAGTAGTTACGTTTCTATGAAAACTCATGACAAATAATTTCCTGCAAACGTTGAATTTCCGAGATATCCATACTGTGTATGGCGCCTTCTGGTGAAAAGATTTATTACATGAAAATATTTCAACTGTGACCTCCAATTATGTTTTTACTGCTGCACACATCTGTTGGCGACATTGTCCCGGCCACGACAGGCGTTCAGGACGAGAATGATTTAGTCTACAACTTGGCGCTAACTTTAAATTATTGATGTTTTTGCTTAAAATATCTGGTTTTGGCAAGCCATGATCTAAAGCTTCACTTCATCTAACTTTAATGGTGTTAAATAACTGTTTTCATAACTCACTTCGATGGAAAAAAATACTTTCTATTAATACCTTCACTACGAAATGCGGCTAAAATTCGCTCTTGCTTTAATCGAATTCGATTACCTCCGCGTTTCCCGTTTAAGGCTGATGAAATTCAGTAAAATGTTGACGTCATTTCTTTTGTTTTGCCTTTCGGTTCACGATACGATAAAGAGATAAGAGACAAGTCTCGTTCAGTTCAGTGGCAAATATTTGCGACGTGAACATCTTTCTTCGAATAGAAATTAAACTAAAGAACCGGAAAGCGATAAAGTATATTGATGTAATGAAT
>JAHPZR010007124.1:12500-15000 GCA_019787425.1 Platygyra sinensis | reverse complement strand
TCTATCATCGCACTAGTAGCCTACACGCCTCCTTTGTTAAGTAGTCGTCTCACTAAGGCGGAAAAAAAACCAGACATCTTTATTCAAACGTTTACACCTACATAAAAATGCATTCCAGTTAAACCAAATTTCACCTGGTATTATAAATTAAATAATTAAACACACCATCTCCCCAAAACTTTCGAATTATACCTAAATCGAATTGAAGTTCACTGAAAGTTGTGATTGTAGAGTTTCACCGAATTTCTCCCAAGCTACCAACTCCTTTACATAAGAACTCGCTGTTACGTAAGAAATCGTGCTTATCAAAAAAAAATTGTTTTCCCGCAAAGAACCCTCCAGGAGAACAAGCGCTACAGCTAACTGACAGTCGACGGCATAAAAGGGATAATGTAATGTCCTTCCACCCATGATCGTGGTAACAATTTTGAATTTATTTATTAACTTAGTTATTTCAAGTTCCCAAAAGAGGCTGCGTATAAAAAATTCAAAATAATAGAACCATTTTTTTATATATTCCTTCGTGAGAATTTCAATCGAGCTTCGGCCGTAACCTTTACAAAGGCAAAGGTTCTAGCGAGGAGCAAATTTAATACCCGCTCAAATATGGTGGCTTTGAACTAAAAATGTTTTCCTTACAGAAATTTTACACGGAATGTGACAAGCTCTTAAACTACTTAAAATATTACTTGCATATGACCGGATGAGCGTGGTTTTATAAAAGATAGTTAAAAAAGCTCAACAATCGCGCGCTCTCTTGAGTTGAGAAATCATAAAAAAAAGTAGCAGAAGCTATCGAAAGCTAGAATCGAATATTTACCAGCAATGCGATTTTCTTTGGTGGTCATTTTAGTAGTGGTCCTATCGGGAAACAGGCAAGATGAAGCAAGATTATTCAGCCATATTCTCATTTAAGCCATATTACTTCTTTCGGCTTTGATTCGCAGATAGTATCAAACCTTAAAGGTACGATCTAATTTGGAAGCGACGCAGATTACAACCCTGTTCCTTGGGTCTCTCATCTTTCCTTGAATGGGAAGAATAGAGCCACTGAGAACGAGGTGCCGCAAATAAAACAAGACCTTATTTATTGAGAAGTAACCAGATGTGGGACAAAAGCTGTTGAAAGCTATTTACTGCGGCTGCTTGATTCCCACATTCGCATTCAAATGTTCCATCGAGTGTTTTACAAATCGTTTAGCTTCAAGAAGGAATTTTCAGTAGGACTTAAGATCTCTCACAGCGCGATGTTCGCAAAATGGAAACGGTATTAATCTTGAAACAATTAATTTCTGGTAGTTTAACTATGCATTTGACTGTAAAAAGACGACATCTGAGCAAGAGTGTGTTTGCGGGTAACTCGAATTTGTAGCTATTTTATTTTCTTCCTTTTCTTTGGGCGCTTAATTCTTTTTTATACTTTTCCTTTCAATTCGACAAAGAGTAATGACAGATGTGCCAGCAAAATTCACCACCGCTGATTCTGCAACACAACTTTCGGAGTGTATATTTACGGTTTAATTCATCTGCATAACGTTAACTCGCCTTTCTAATAATCGAATTGTTGCTTGGAATTGAACTAATTAAGAAATTTTGTCATTATCAGTTTCTCGTGGAGTTAGTAACGGTTTAACTCGTGACAGAACAGGCTGATTTCTTGCTATCGGGTCACTCATATCTCCTTTGCTGGGTATATTTAGTTTATAAAAAATATCGGTAAAACTTAGCGAAATTTTAGAGTTCTATGGCGAAATTTAAGCTTTAACTATTCTGAAAAGTAATTTACCTCAAGAGTGGTAAGAACTCCTTAGATAAATTACTCTGCGAAATAATTTAGGAATAACTTAAAGCCAGTTCTCCACAGATTTATCGAGTGGCTACCATAGAACCGTTGATTTCCTCACAGCTTGTGTCCCTGATGGAGAAAATAATGGATCACAGTCACTAGAGAAAGCGCAGGAATCCCATTTGCCCACTTAAAGTACTGAAGCGGCTCTTTATTCGATTCCACTGGTACATTTTTAATTTATGCAGTCAAAGCTCTCTCTACAGACGTCGACACTCTCGTAAAACATGCAGAGACCATAATTTACCTTAATTTCCTATTAATTTACGCACACTTTCGCGTAAGGTTCGACTTAACAAAACTTAAAAAATTTAAAACTCCATCTCTTGTGTACAAGTTGATAGAGCAAAGTAAACATGGCTCGTGCATCATTCTATTTCAATAGCTGTACGTTGATAATTATTGCGTTGACACTAGACACTTCTTTGTATTTCACCAGGTCTCCAACAAGCTCAACAGAAAATAAAGATTTACTCCAATTTTCGCTAATGGATTACTGATGAAGGAATGTACAACCTGACATTGTCATAGGGAGCACTATCACCATGGTTACCGCCCTGGTTGTTGTTATTGTGTTTATGATTGTGTTTACAGTGGTTGGCAACACCACGATCTGTTATATAATTTATCGCGTCAGGCGACTTCACTGCCCTT
>JAHPZR010007124.1:0-2500 GCA_019787425.1 Platygyra sinensis | reverse complement strand
TCGTCGATGCCAGCGCGGGTATCCTTCGTGCGTCAAGAGGTGACTAAATACGCGCTTCCTGTCGTCACTGGCAGGATGTAAATCTAGGACCGTGTACCCAAACGGTCGTTCGGTCACTTTTTGATACACGTCCATCATGTCTTCCCAACAAGTGGGAAAAGCTTGAAGCAGTAAATTCTTCATCCCTAATTGATCTCGTGGATTTTTAAAGGCTACGATGTAGTGGGCATTCCTGGAAATACACTTTGCGTATTTCCCTGGTGGAAACATGTCCTGGCACAAGTACAACACCGTGATATTTTGATGATGTGAATGTTTGGTGAATAAGTCCAGCAACTCTTTGTCTTCACCTCCCTCGACCATCAGATCATCTAACACGAGTAAACCACCTTTCGGAAACCATTTTTGCAAATGGAAGGTGGTAGGAACCCCTTCGTGAAATTGTACACCCGCGTCTTTCATGTCTCGGAATCCATCTTGCCACGCCCCGTAGCAATAATGAATCGTTGGGGGAGGGTTTACAAACAATTCTTCCAAATGATCCAAGAGTAAAGATTCGGTGAAACAAGTCTTGCCACAACCGGAAGGACCAACAATCATGATACTAGAGGGTGTCTTGAACCGAAACGCTTCTCCCATTTCTATTCCATTTGGAATCCCATTCTGCTTTTCAGTAGGAAGTATAATCTTTGGAGCATCAACTCGTGTTATTGCTGTTGACGATGGGAGGTCTACCAAAGGGAGTTTGTCTTGACCATTTTCAAGTCGCTTCCAACAAGTATACCTCTCGTGATGTCTTCTACTACCAGCACGAGTAAATGGCTTTTGACAGTAACGGCATCGATGTGACATAATTTGCACTTGGTCGACTCCTTGTGAAGTTGGGGTAAATTTGTAAGCGTACAGAAAGCACCAGTAACCACTACGGAAATAGAACAACTGGAGAACGTTGCGCTATACAACTGTTAATATCGTCAGAGCTGGCTACGCAGAAAATATGCAGATATTGCAGAAAATATACAAAAATCTGCAGCTATTGCAGAAAATATGCCAAAAACTTTAGATATTGCAGAAAATCTGCAGGTACTTACAGAAGATCTGCAGAAAATCTGCAGGTATTGCAGAAAAAATGCAGGTAATGCAGAAAATGTGCAGAAAATCGGTAGATATTGCAGAAAATATGCAGAAAATCTTGAGATATTGCAGAAAATCAGAAGGTATTACAGAAGATCTGCAGAAAATCTGTAGATATTGCAGAAAAATCTGTAGCTATTGCAGAAAATATGCATCGACGAATCAAGAAAGAGGGTGTTTGATCACTGAGCAAAAATGATATATTAAATATCACTTCAATCGTTTCGGCTTATTTGAAGCACGTTGTCTTGGGTGAAGGACGACGAGAACCATGCGTACTCCTTCAACAGATATTTTTGGCCCCGTGGAAGAAAACAATGATGAAAACATAGAAGACGAAGAACAAGAAGAAGACGAAGAGGTAGAGGAGGAACAGGAAGAAGAGGAGCCTGAAGAGGAAGAGACTAGCAGCTCCGAAGAGGAAGAAGAAGCGGACGACGACAATGAACCAGATCCATGGCACCCGTTACGTCAAAAAGTCGGGGAAGATATCAAAGAAACCTACCTGAGAGAAGTCCAACAGTTCCTGGATAGGGAAAATCCCAACACTATGCAGAAAATGCCGCTTTCAATGCCCTGTTACCTGTAAGTAGAAGAAGGCTACGAAGGACTTATTTAGATCGTCTAAAATGGACTCACCATATCAAACACAATGCAATACACCGTAAAGTCATGAAGACTCTTCGACGCTTTACTGAGGAAGATGACATGGATTTTGACGAGGCGGCCGAGTCGGCAGTGGCAAAACGGAAATTCCTGTTGAACAGACTAATGAAAAAGAAATTGCTCCCTGATGATGACGACGACGAAGAAGTAGCGGAAGGGGAGGTTTAAGCCTTAGTGTGATACACTGAATTGGCCATGTGACTCTTATAAGAGTTTGTGATTCTAGAGTTTTAATCATTATTTGTAAGACGCCACACAAGATGAATTGCTTCAATCAACGGTCGGGGAATGACAAGATAGTTGTTTGTAGGAAAGCCTACAATAAAAACTATTATGCAAAGAACAGAGAGCAAATCCTGGTCCGGCAAAAACGATATCGTACCGAGAACGCCGAGATTCTCAAATCACGTCGTAAAAGGTGGTATGAAAACAACAGGGAAAGGCTCGCCAGCAGCCAGAGAGCCTATTGTCAACAAAACAAGGAACACATCAGAAATTACCGAAGACAATACTGTAAAAACAACAGGGAACGGATCAACAAATATTGGAGATCTTATTATGCCAAGAATAAGGAACAGATCAGGCAAAGACTTCGTGACCAAAAACAAAGAAAAATAGGTCAGAATATCGTGCGTTTTGGGGCCTGGGACCAAGAGTCTGAGAAACTAGAAACGAGTCTAGTTCCCAGCGATACACTTTG
>JAHPZR010007123.1:0-32823 GCA_019787425.1 Platygyra sinensis | reverse complement strand
AAAAATATGAGCGAAATCGAATTTTCGACCCTTGCCGAGTTATTTTCCATATTTATGGACAGGTTACTCTTAAAGTACTCAATCATAAAAATCCCCTCGAAGAGAACTGTTTCTTTGTCATTTGCGCAGAAAATTTGAACGATTTTAACACCTATCGTAAGCGACAGTCACATTTTATTGACCGGTCCGAACATCCGCAGATGAGAAAGCTTTGAATCTACTAAGCTAAGCTATTCAAAATTTATTTTGTTAGAATTGAAAGCTGTGTATTTTCGGACTTATCACATTGTATTAACACCCTATCCGTGCTGAAATTATATATGTCATAAAGCTTTTTTTGTTTTGTGGCTGGAATTACAGCGGTTCTAAAAGCGGCTAAGTGGCAAATCTAAGTTTTGGGAGATGTAAGATTGACACAAGAGAAGGAAATCATTGTCATTGATCAAGCGTTTGTCGTATGAAACTAGAATAAAGTCGAACGGATACATTTTTAGTGCAGAGTGCACTATTGGGATGGTTTAAGGGGCTGCTGTTCGCTAAGGCACTAACGCACTAAAGTACTAAGGCCATAAGGTGTAAAATTTAATGTTTGTTTAATTAATTAATTCCAATTAATCAAGTAGCCTTGTTCTCAGGGGGTGGGGTAGGTACCTTTGATTGATACGTAAAAGTTACTACCCGCTTACATTTCTTCTTGCATAACATCGCAGAACTATATATGGTTCCATATTCTCTTCTTATCCTACTGGTACTATTCTCTTAAGAACAAAATCAATTTGCTCGAAGCGCACGCGCAGATTGATTAGCTTTAGTGTTCACTATACGTTAGTGTTACGAAAAATTGTTGCGTGAGTTGGAAGGTCCGCGAATATGCTAATTTAGTCTAAAACCTTCTCGCATATTAATTAGCTTCGTGTCACGGTGACTAAGCAATTTATTTTAGTCGTTTACGTCTGCTGCTGTAAAAGCTTAACATTGTAATGTTACTTTATTTAGTAGAGCGGGAAAGTTCTAGAATCTTATGCTGTAAAGTATATAAGCGAATCGGTGTAGTTCTTATATTGCTTTTTGTCCAAGAAGTGTTTAGAGAGAAGTATCTCGTGAGTCAGTAGTGTTTATTGAAGTGTGACGAAGGTCGCGTGTAAGGTGACGACAGAGGTCGCGTTTGTTTAAGTGTAACAGAGAGGTTACGTGGATATTAGGCAGAGGCCTTGTTTATACAAGAGTGACGGAGGTCGAATTTGAAGTATAGCTTACAAGCCTAGCGTGTGCTTGTGATGAAGTCTTGTCTGGAATTACTGCGCACATCTGGAATAAATAACCTTGTTTTTGTTTCCGACAATCCTGCGTTCTGTTTAGACTACAAACCACCTGCCACTTAAAATAACGAACTTGCTACAGTTAGGTAAACGATACATTTCATACACAATTACACACGAACGTTAAGTGCTTTTCCTTGTGGTAGAATACAACATGTAAGACGCATGCGTTTATAGCATTGTCACCATGATACAATCCGTTCTCGAGTTCAGATTCATGCGTGCGATACCACACTCTCGTCTTAGCGGTTATATTTCAGGTAATATCAGTTCTCCCTTTTCGTGCAAAGAATGCTTTTGTGACAGCGTATCTTTTGGAATCATCCCTAGCTCGGTTAAAAATGTCGTGTGCTATTTTCAAAGTATTTCGTGTTTGCTAAGCTTTAAAGAGGGACACGGATTGATCTCCTCGGCCGCTTGTTTATTTTCTCCCCAATGAAAAAGAACAGGAAGTCCACAAATGTATTCACCCCAAACATTCCCGAGTTATCGGTATTAAAATTAACAATGTCGTGACAAAATAGACTTCTCAAATATTGCTGCAGACACTCTGCCACTTACGGAAACCGCAAATAAATTTAGTCAGTCTTTGAGGGAACTCATTCACCAAATGTAGGATATAATATCGGTTAAGTTGAAACGGTTCTCGGTTGTATTAATCGATATCAATGTGTATTTTGAACTGGTTTATTGTTAACACCAACGGTGGCAACATAATAGGGTTTTCCGATTTAGCGGAAGTTCGCGAAGTTCGAGCCATTGTGAAAGCACTTCCGTGAAACTTCCGCTAAATCGGAAAACCCTAATAAGAACGTGCTATTCCGAGACATGACGTGACTATTTGATAACTAAATTAGTAATTGTTTATCGATGATATGAAAATTTGCCTCTTGAAAGAAACAAAATCATTCCTCTTCCATTTTTTATAAGTTAATAACATTTCATTTTTCCCCAGCAAAAAAAAAAAAAAAAAACGGGCCGGCATATATTCCTTTGTATGTCTTTGAGAACACAAGGGTGTCATGTTACAAACTTTGCGAGAAAAAAAAGTATCAAGTTACCAAAAAAAAATTGTCACGTTTCCTAATTCAACGTATTAATGAAATTAAATACAGGCAGGAGACGACACAAAATGTACTAACAGTCCTGCATAACACTCTGCACTATCTGAGATTGTCTCACTAGTTTGTAAAGACACGTAGATGCTGAACACCCCGTTGCCGTACAGCGAAATCTTAATCTGTTTGGGATTTGCGGAGGGAACGTAGTTGTCAGCCTCATCCCTGACGGCCGAAGTAGCCGTAGTAGCAGCCCGCCATAGTGTATCTTAAAGTCCCTGATAGGGAACTTAAGCACTGACGACGGCGACACCAGGGACGACGCCTAGGAAAAAAGTGGATTTAAAGTTTACTCTCGAATTTCATAAGTAACTAAACCCGTTCAGAGGGCAAATCTGTCTAAAAACTTGCCCAAACTAAACATGTAACGCCAGCGGTCAATTCGATAAGGGAATCCAAACTATTTACCACCGTGGCCTAGGTTCTCAAAAATACGCAAACTTGGTCATTTGATTTCCACGTTGTTGTTTTGCAGAGTACGGCAACGAAATGTACTAAGGGTTATGACTCACGTGCAGAACCATTGTTCTGGCATTTATAACTATTTCAGGGTATTTCAGGTTGTCACTTACCCTTATTTTTTAAATTAATTATTATGTAATGTCACTGTAATTTAATCTAATTTAATCTAAATAAGGGATGAATAAACTTGTTGTCGTTGTCTGCTCATTAAAAATTTTGTTTAGCGACGTTCCCGTTGCCGTTGCCGTTGCCGTTTGCTTAATTTCCCTAATACCTCTGATGATAGCGCGAGGTATACTTGTTAAAAAGGGACAAAAAAACCAAGATCATAAATTTACATGACAAGACAGTTATACATACATATATATATATATCAAGATTCGTCATGATATATACATGAAGATTCGTATATATACGGCAAGATTCCTATATACACATCAAGATTTGTATATATACATTAAGATTCGTGCAGTTCGGACATAAAGGAAAGCATGACGCTGGATCGGTTATCGTGTTTTCAAACGGCGATCGAAAAATGGCAGCAAATGAGGAAGCCATCTCCTCCTTGCTGACAGAAGAAATGACTCCAGCTAGCAATGTTGAAGAAGAGTTGTCCAGAGTATTTTTTTTTTCCCGTGTTGGTGCACAGCAGCCTCCTTTGTGCAATCCACGAGTGAATTATGGAAGCAATGGTAGCAGTGCAAAGACAGGGAGATTAAGATCAACTTCCTGGAAGGAAACTCAGCTAAAGAAAGTAGTAGATTGAGTCTTTATCTTTGCTAACTTTGTTTTCAAAAATTCAGGCAAAAGTGAATACACATTAATACGGCTATGGCGAAATAAGGAACAAAAATTGATAAATAGAAGAAACGACATTACACAAGGATTGCAGTTCTGCCGCCCTTAATATCGCCTTGGAAAAGGAAGCGGCAAAAAAGGACAGAAAAAGTTATTACAACACGGGTTATTTGTACTTGGTTACCCATACAGGTGAGAGGCGCGGTGGCCTTATGGGTAGTGTGCTCGACTCCGGAGCGAGCGGTCCCAGTTCGAGCCCTGGCCGGGGACATTGTGTTGTGTTCTTGTGCAAGACACTTTACTCTCACAGTGCCTCTCTCCACCCAGGTGTATAAATGGGTACCGGCGAATTGTTGGGGAAACCTGACAAAATGGCGGGGGAGTGACCTGCGATGGCATAGCATCCCGTCCAGGGGAAGTACAAATACTTCCAGCCGCTTCATGCTATAGAAACTGGGATAAGCTCCGGCAGCTATGGGCCGGGCTTGGCTCTTAGGCTTCACCCATACGAGTACTAACCGCGGGGATCAAGGCTTAACTTTGTTGACCGGACAAAACATGTTGCTGTCCTTGTGGTATAGTGACTCTACGCTGAACGCATCTTTTAAAAATTCTAAGATGAGAAAAGGTATTAAAAAGAGAAAAAATCTCTGATACTGCATGGCTGGGAACAAAAAAATCAGAGGAATATGAAGATGAGAACTGTTATTTGCTTTGGTGATCAGGGAAGCGGCACTTTCCTTGCCTCGGTCTCTCTCGGACGGGGATACCTCAGTCTCACGGACCGATAACTTTTTGAAAGTGAATGTTTTTTAAAAACAGTGTTAAATCTCCTCGTGCACTCTCTTACGGTTGCGTTTTGCACTATTTCTTAACAATGCCAGTGGGCTTTCACTTTGATTAGCCTTCCGATTAAAACCTCAAGTCAGTGTCATCAAAATTGACTCTGTTTAGAAGCGTTCCTTTCTACAAGTGCAGTGGCTCATAGCCACTTTGATTCATACTTGTTTGGCATATTTGTCCCTCTTGGTTTTCCCACGAACTTCAAAGTCAACAGGGAAATCTTTGTTTACAATATTTGCCTCATTAGCATAAGCAATTCAGTTTCTGGTGGAGCTACAAATAAATCAGTTCTGCATATTAAAAGTTCATTCTAGGATTGACTCCGCCAATGAATACTGATGAGCCTGATGTATTGAATACTTTTCGTGCAACACGGCTTTAAAAACTCCAAATTTAAAAAGAATGTACTGAGCTCATTAGCACTTTTGCCAGCCAGATATTTTGCAGTTTTTGAAAGATAATCTCTCCATCAATATTACATACAAAAAGCTAAGAATTTCAGCATGTATTAGGTTTTACTTGCGCTTTAGCTGCCTGGAGTCAATCCATATCTAACATGTCTATATCTGTAACCAAAGCCGTATGTAAATGAGCAAAAATGTAAACAATGACGTCAGCATGGATTTAACTATAAAATTCAAGTGTGGTTACCTGCTGCGGTTTGATTAGCTGAGAAATTGGTTTGTTGTTGATGTTGTTGTTGTTTTGAATTCTCTTACTTCTAACAATTTCTCCTCTCCTTTATTTACTTATTTTTCTAGTATTTTTTCCTGCAACCTATTTGTTGTAAATTAAAATCTTTGAAACTACTCAACAACTTTAGTTCTTACGATTTTAAGTAGTTCAATTTCTTATTTAAAGTGTATATGATACAAAAAATATTTTTTGATTATTTGAAAGGCCTTTCAAAATATAGAAGAATGGCGTTTTTCTTTATGAAATATCTTTTTTCGTTTTAGAGATATTAACGTTTTTCTATTATGCAAATTAGATCAGTGATGATGTCATAATACTGCAACTGAAAAGTTATAAAAACTGAATAAACCATTTCTCTGGAAATATTAAAGCAGTGTTCTTGAAACTTGGCACCATAAATGTTCATCACAGTAGAAACAAATTACACCGTTAGTGTTGTTGCCTTAGTAACTCTTTTGGCTCCAGTCTCTTTCTGTCCAAAAACCAACTATCACCATTTTCAACCTCCAAAGTGAGACAAAGGGTCCAACTTGGAGCAGACATTGTTTCCCTGTTGTCGTAACTCCCATCAGTAGAATGTGTGGGGTAGATGGTTCTTGGTTAAGACAAAAACTGGGAATTTCATTTTTTATTAAAACAGCACCAGTGGCAAAACTGTTGTCATGGCGACAGCATTAAGGGTGTCATTTTATTCCTTTTGTGATAGACATTTATGGTGTTAAGTTTCAAGAACACTGCGTTATTATTTCCAGAGATATCGTTTATTCAGTTTTACAACTTTTAAGTTGCAGTATTATGACATCATCACTGATCTAATTTGCATAATAGAAAAACGTTAATATCTCTAAAACGAAAAAAGATATTTCATAAAGGAAAACGCCATTCTTCTGTTTTTCGAAATGCCTTTCAAATAAGCAGAAAATATTTTTTGTATCATATATACTTTAAGTTTAATTTATTTCCTCTCTATAAAATATTCTGTGTAAGACCAAATAAAATAGCTGTTGTTGTTATTTATATTCTGGGATAACAGATGCAAAAGAACCTATCTTGTCTTATTTACGTATGATTTCTGACTGGTTGAAAAGCTTTCGGCCATTTTTAATTGTTTAAAAATTGCCAATCATTGAATTTTGAGTTTAAAATCTATTCTTTATAAAAGGGCGAGAGGGGTGTTAAATTTGAATCAATTCTTAGCTCATTGGTCAGGTGCAGGTTTTCTTATATTTCATTACTCACTAAATTAAATGTTATGACTTACCCTTTTTGTATTTTCCACTATCATAAACTTTCTCCTTTTCTGAGTGAGACAGCACACAACCATGAAGCTCCATGCGCATGCAACGCTGACCGACCCACAAGAGAGGATAACAACGAACATACTTTGTGTAGAAGTGAGGCCTTATCCAATGACGAACGATTGAGGTCCGGTCCGAATTTCCGTTAAATTCCTGGACAGGACAGTTTTCAATAGTTCATGTTAAGAAGTAGCAATAGCGGCAAAAATAGGCTTCAAGGCTTAAAGAGGCTGTACGCATTTTTTACGACAATCTGATCCACTTCGAAAGTAGATTCTATGTGGATATACACTTTGTGTCGGCTTTCCAGCAGGAAGGGGGAAGGGAGAGAGATGACTGCTATTTTGGGTAGCAGAGTGACTGGGGCAAAAGATGTTGCAATCAGGAGCAGTTCTCGATTATGTCTCATGTTGCAATTTGAAAATGGAAACCTAATTGAAAACCGTTTCGAAGTAAAAATTACAATAAGGTACCTGCCCAGGGAGCATGCCTTTATTTCTTCCTCTTTTAATTTTCTTTAATGTTTTACCTCTTTGAAAGGGTGGTTAATAGCCACACAATCTACCTCTCCCTTCTTAAATCAGCCGCAACTATAACTTTTGCAAAATATGAACCGTTGTAAAACAGACCTTAAAATATGAACTGTTGAAAAACAGACCTTAATATTGCCTCCTTTATCAGTTAATACAATCCAGTCCCATCTCAGGTTTCTGTATTCCAAGAGATAACTGCTGACCCAGCTGTTTTCAGTACCTGCACCTTGCGTTGCAACCGCTGTCACACGATAATTATAACGCAGATGCACTTGCAAGTAGACTCTCCGATCATTTGGAGCTGCACACCAGGGACTGTTAATTCGAAAAAAAGATTATTTATGACACAGAAAATGGTTCACGTGTTTATCAAGTTTATATCCTGGTGAGTTGAGTGAGGGAAAGGCAAGGGCAACATGAATGGCTCAATACCCTTGGAGAGAATAATAAAACAAACAACAGAAACAATAGACAAAAATTAGCAAGGCTGATTACAGTGTATGAGAATATTTTTTCCAATATTTCGGAAGGGACGGTCTTCCTTCTTCGGGGTGTAACAGAGAATGACTTTTCAACCTAAAAAAATTAACATATGATACGATATACCTAGTGAAAAGATAAAAAATATTAAAAGACTGAATGACAGGGCTAAGTAATAAGTTGGCGATGCAAAAAAGTAACGTAAAAATTTTAAAATCCAAAGTTATGGGGAAACGTTACAGCCTGAAAATTAGTGAAGGACCATCTATAAATAGTACAAACGACCTAAACATAGAAAGCTAATACTAAAGAAAAGTACTAAGTTTCATCTTTCTTAGTAAGACAATTGTAACGTTGTCGGAAAATGCTGGGTGTATAAACGACGAGGACGACGAACTAAAACTCATCACACGAACACACTTTAATAAAAACTGAACACGCCTTCATCGGCTTGCATGCTTATATCTCTGTTTTAGCGCACTTCATGTACAACACATGAAATACTGTCACATTCACTTCATGTACAACGCATGAAATATCGTCACATCCCCTTGGCAACAAAAAAGAAAAAAAAATAAATAAATAATACGAAATGATTAAATGAATTAAAAGAAATGAGTACATATGAGTCAACCCTAGGAAGAGTCCAAAGTCCTATACAATGTTCTTAACTCCTATCACTGTTCAAGAGTCATATCTGACTGGTTCCCTAACAACTCTGCCACTTCTAGTGGTGGTAACAGAGACTACTGGCTCACTGGTAGAAACTCCAGAAGAAGGGACTGAAACTACACCACCAGATGTAGTTGCTCGAAAACTGGCTGACTCCGGCTGGACGACTGAAGAACTGTTTGGTACATCTGAAGTGGGCTTCCTCTTTGATGCTTCGAGGGCGGGTTCTCTGGTTGGTGTGTCGGAAACAGAAGCATTGCCACTGGGAGCTACTCCATCTGGTTGCTGTTGCTGTGGCAGGTTGACGGAAAACCCCACAAATGGCGCTGTTAGAAACGGCTCTCTGGTGTGTTTGAGGTGCCTAATTGCATTCTTTGCATAACGTGGGTCTAGCGTGACTAGTAGCCGGAGAATTTTGTTTACTTCGAAGGCAAAAAATACCCGGGAAGGTTTATTGACCTAAAAAAAAATAAATATTTACATATGTTCCGAGATGAAGCGCAGTGCACATTCTAAAGCAGTTCTAAATTGTTTGGTTGATTACTGTAGACACCACAACACTTCATCAACACAAACTATATTTTATTGCACGATCGCTCTTATTTGTCACATAGCGAAAGTGAACAGTACAAGTTGCGTGATTCAAAGTACCGATCAGGTTGAATATTCAATTCGCAAACTAGACAAAACTCTCCTGAGGGAAGGTATGAAGAAAAGAGCTGAAAAATGGCCTGTAATTGGCTGATGATGAGATCTTCCGCAGAGGTTTGGGTCTGGCTAGGACTGGTGACGACATTGACGGCATTTGGCCGAGTGGGAGTTCGGGTCTGGTCACCGACATACATACATACACTTAATTTAATGTACTGTACTGGGTCTAGCGTGATTTGTAGAGTTTTGTTTACGTCTAAGGAAAACATACCTTGACCTATGTTAAAAGGGTTTTTGACGAACGCTGAGGATTTAATTTTTTCTCGAGAAAATTCCACCATTGCTTCTGGTGAAGTAAACACGATCTTATTTATCACCGTCAGTGCCACAAGTAATACCGTTTTAGCGCATTGAATATTCCCTTCGAAAGTGAACAGAAACAAAAATTTCAGATTACAAAATCACCTCCTGTTATGCACGCAAAACAAAAATACAACTTAACTCTGGATGATTTCACCCTTAGTAGCCAGCAACTGGTCCCAAATTACATTGTTTATCTTCTTGAGAGAGGATATGACGAAAAGAGCAGAGAAATAGCAAAAACTAATAAATAAATAAATAAATAAACCGAAGCAAAACCATGAACCGCGCCTGGGAGGTTAAAAATTAATAAATGAACCGAAGGCCTAGCAAGAAGCGCCTGGTCTACGGCCACGTGGTTAACAAAAAATTAAAAAAAAAATAAATAAACCGCTAGCCGAGCAAGAACCGCCCGGCTTACGGCCGTGCGGTTAATGAATAACGAGCAAAGCGAAGTGAATACGAAAATTCCTGATATGATTTGTGAAATGGCTGCCATACTACGACTTCACATGGTTATCAAATCTGATAACGATCCCGGTGTAAAAGAACAAGAGCCACTTTAAAAAACGTAGTTGTTGGCTCAGCTTCTAAGCGTGCACGCCGTAGTCCCACTACGGATATGTCCATTAGAAAACCAGAACAGTACGGTGGTCCTGCTACTTTGCAGCCAGTGAACTCCCGGGGAGTTATTTGAAAAACATTAATTTGAAAGTGAAATCTTTTTATGAATACCCTGGGTGCCAGAGGGTTTTATTTTGGCAGCGAAGCTGCGATTGTGAACAGCAAAGCCAGGATTGAGATCCTGGCGAGAAAGAAAAAAAAGCCGTCTGGACGTGGTAGTTACAAACCCCACTTCCATGCGAACCTGCTTTAAACTCGTCTTTCCGTGTGATAATGATCTAACACTGGATTTCTTTACACAGGCGTAAGAGCATTTTTTAGCCAGGGGCGGACGTTGAACCCTTTGCCCAAAAAATTCTTGCAAGTTGCCCAAAGTTTTTGCGAACAGTCGAAAGGAAACGAGGGTCATTTGATGCACTAACAATGGCCTACATACGAAGTGAAAATATTCTTACATATCAATCTAATTATATGAGCTCAAAAAAACACTTTAAAAAAAAAAAGAAATAGCTGCTCTTCCATTTCGACGGCCGAAGGTATCAATGATGATGAACCATGTCATTGTTCACTACAGAGTTGGCATATGCCCTTTCAATGTTAATAAGTGCAATGTTGCTGACACGTTGTTGCCCTATGGTGCTGCGGAGGTAAGTTTTCAATCGGCGCAACGCACTGAATGATCGCTCTACTGAACACGATGTAGCAGGTATCATGCAAGCAGTGGCAAGGATATCCACCACCTTAGGAAACTCTGCAAATATATCGAATAGATCATTCTGGTGCATTGTGTCTAGCAATTCACACGACAAGTGGTTGCCTAGCAGGTGACTCGGATCTTCTGAGAGTCTCCGCACTCCAGTCGATAATCGACGATATGATTATAGAGTGTTTTGCCGAAACTCATTCTTAACTTACGACACCAGCTTGTGCAGTGCAGTACATAGAGTGCCCAAAAAAAAAAAAAAATCAAAATATGTATATCAACTTATGATCCCCTTTACTAATGACCAGAAGCTCGTCACGTGTTAGGCAACCGCTGTCTCGTGTGAATTAAACTGGCTTTACAATGCCGACTCCAGGTAAAAAATTGAAAACAATTATGCATTCAAAAAAAGCTTGAAAATATCTCTAAAAACTGGCTTTGCCCAAATTTCTCTTCCTGCCCAAAAAATCTGAATGCCCCCAATGTTTTTTTTTTTTTTTTGGGGGGGGGGGGGGGGAACTGCAGCCCCCCTAGCTCCCCGGGCTCGTACGCCTGTGTTTCTTTGGATAAACCACCGCAAAGCACCAGAGCAGCAATGAAAACAGGTTTTTTGTCTCGAAGAAACAATAAACACGTAATACTATTAATGTGCAGGGCGGAAAGAAGTGACAAATTCGAGAGAGCACTTCGAGGGGCAGTTTAGTACACATTCGATGCAGGATTTAGAGAGATATTGCAGTTAAAACCTGTTAAGAACAGGTTGTGCTTCACCTCGTCAAGCGGAAAGATGTCTTTACGGTGCATCCGACTGGATGCGAGAAATCTTTAATCTTCCAACGTGCGCCCAAAGTCTATGAATATTTACACGGTCAAGGTTTTGAATTGCTGGTTTTCACATGACATCACTAAATTCCAAACTTCAGAAATATTGATCCTCCTGAAATTTTACTTTCATGCTGTATAAGAGCAGCTAAAAACTAATATTCATGCATATTTTCACTCCGAATGGGTTCTTGGTTTAGTGATAGACTACGCTTGAACTCCTAAGCTTTTGCGTGACGTGACATTTACATGACGGACGAGAGAGCTGTTATCTTGGTTTAAAAGGTGACTTATTTCGGGGAATTCGGCTATCTGAACAGTTCTTGTATTACAATAAAGTACTATTGTTACGTTTTTGAGTTATTCCATAGATAAATTCACGCTTTTGTAGCAAAACTCAGTGACAGATGTTTCTGCTGGTTTCCGGCCGCCATGTTGGTGCCCATGTAGATGGGCACCAGCTTGGCGTCTCCATACAAATCTCTATAAATTTGGGGAAAACGTTTCTTAACATATCTTCCATGGGAAAACTGCTGTGACCTGAATCTTGGCGAGAGTCATTGCATATGTACCTTCTTTCTATTTCCAGATTCTGGACTTAATCTATTGAACGGTTTTGATTTTTTATTTTGATGTATTTTGAATGGCGTGACACTGAAAACCAGCAATATCCCAAAGCTGCCATTGCGTGGAGTCAGCGTAGTCGAGTGGTTTAGGGCGCTGGATTTGAAATCTGGAGGTCCCTGGTTCAATGCCTCCATCCAGCTACTATATAGATTTCTTCTCGGTAGTCCCGAGTTCAACTCCTCGAACGCGTTGCGTAAATAGCCAACTGGTCAGCCTCCCACCAGTTGGGATTCTTAATATTAGTTTAATTATTTATAGTGTCACCAATCAGCACAACAGTGCTAAATACAAATTGAATTAGACACTTAAGCAACGTTATTATCATTATCACTATCATTATCATTATCAATATCGTCATCACTATCGTCATCGTTATTATTATTATTATTATTATTATTATTATTATTATTATTATTATTATTATTATTATTATTATTATTATTATTATTATTATTGTTATGCGAAGTATTGGCACCGTCCGACCACCCACGCCATGCATAACAACCGAAGCGATACCCTTATGGTTAAAGCTCTGAATTGCTCGCTGATCAAAACCTGTTTCCAAGTCATGACAACCTAGGAACGAAAGAATGACCCACAATAAGTGTAACAGGGGGTCTGCTTCCCATGGATAAGGATTCACTGAATGAATGGGTATTCCCAAAAGGTAACCAAAGAAATGCGGGATAAAACCACCTCCCTCCCTCCCTAGTTTTTTGTCCCATGTTTAGAAGTCTTATGCTTGATGTTTTTAAATTCCAAAGATTTTCTGTCTAGTATAAGAAAGACACCCAAGTTACTTTAGACAGACGAATCGATTAAGTCAGTTTTCTTACACAACCCTTACACCAATAGGCATGTCATCAAGAACACCTCTCACAAGATCGCATCTCTCAAAGAAAATTAAGCAACCTTGTTTCTCGAAGCTCCCGGTAATTGCCAGGCCCGTTAAGCTGTTTTGTTTACCATTCCAGACGAGAGTTTCAAAAGTTTTGGAATTATACAGTAAAGTTGTCAACTAAAGAAACAAAATAGATTTCATTAGAGGTCAGAACACACCTTACTTTTCTTGAGACTTTGATTTAGAAATACGACTTCGGGCCCGTTAAGTTACCGGGACTTTCGAGAAACTGGCCCCAGCTCCAATAAATGGGTTAAAAGATGCTACGCCTTTGCTGCCCAAACTTCATTTTTAGTTTTAAACAAATTCTGCTAGTAAGCCTCCCTGATCCTCGGACAAGTTTGTTGTTTGTAACACAATGCAAGTAAATGTGAAGCTTTTATTAGTCTTTAACCATCAAAACTTAAAAATTGCAGTGTTAGATCGTTTTGACGTGACGTCATTACTGTCCCAATATCCTCACCAGGCATAATAGGTGGCATCAGAAGCCATAATCAAGGACGGAGACTGTAAGTCTTGGGATGCGCTCGGACCCATGAGATGGGACAATTTTTCTATTTTTACAACAAATTGCCCGATCCTGACGTAATATATCCGCATTGATCCACGCACGTGTCTTGGGTTCTCGCGTGGATGTTGTCACGTTGTGTGATGAAATGGTGAGATTTGCGAGATTCTCTTGCCGATTTTTCACAGCGATGGCAGGAAATAAGGCAAAGAAGAAGAACCCGGGCTCTTCTACGTACTTTTATGCTCTGATTTAATTGAAAAGGTGTGCTTTTCAGGGTCGAGAATTTCTTTAATTTCACGCTGTGAATGAATAAAATCCGCTCGCCGGCTGGTTACACGCGTAAACTTTTTTGTTTGTTCTGTAAAGAGAAGTTCTGTAAGAAAACTGTTTACTCCAGTATCGAGCTAACTGGTGAGTTTGCCAAACAATGCTTAATCATAGCAAAAACCTGTTTTTGATAGTTTCTTGTTGTTTCTGCTCGTTCGGCTAGTTTGCAAAATCAAGTTCAAGTTCAATCAATTAAGTCACTGTGAGTATTGCCATACGTGAGGCATGGTTGCCCGGTTGCCCGAACCAGAGGCCCATGTTTAAAACGTAAGACTATAAAACTAACTATGAGTAAAGCTATATGAAATATATTAAAAATATATCAAAAACAGAACAGTTAATTTGCTAAAAAAGAAAAACTTTTAAAAAAATATAGAAATAAAGTCTAATTGAAATATAAAAATTTCTTAAAATACTAAGATAGTAGGGTAAGAATTACATGTACTGTTAAAAAACAAATGGAAATAAAACTATATACAAGAGTTACAATGACAGCTGGGCCCTAATTTGCTAAAGTCAAAAGCTTTCAGGTTACGAGTGAAGTCACTAAACTTACTTGATGTTTAAATATGTGCAGGGAGTTTATTCCATAGGCGACTAACTATATATAAGTAAACGAGTTATGAAAGAATTTGTTGTTGTAGCCAGGTTGTTCCAGATTAATGCCCCTACCTTTTAAATTATATTTAGTATAACGAGTCTGAAAAAAGTTCTTGGAGCTCATGCATTTGTGTAATAAAACATACTAGCGTCAATGTTCAAGAGACTGCATATCACGCTTCTCTATGTAAATTCCATTTTTGTTTCACACTTCCCCTTTTTGTTTATGAACCCCCCTCCCCTTCCGAAAACGTTGTCTACTTTTTACAATGTAATCATTGTCACAAACAATACATAGGAGAAACCAGACGTAGACTTAAAGACCGCTTCAAGGAACTTCGCAGACTTTTTAACAAAAAAAAAACTAACAACTCTAAGCCCACCACAGTATACGAACATTTTTTTTGTGTAACAATCATAACGCTACTGACATGCAACTTATTCCTCTTGAACTCATTAAATCTAATCGTGACAGCGTACGTCAAGCAATAGAAACATATCTCATTGAAAGAGGTCAAACCCTTGCACCTCATAGTCTTAATAAGAAAGATGAAACTTTTTTTATTAAATTGCAGTTTACTTTACATCCTGACACACATTTCACTATTTACATATTACACTTATACTCCACTTACTACTTACACATTGCTTACATGATACTACTCTTAATACAGTACAGTTACACTGATTACCGCATTACATTTGGCCTATTCACAGTTCGTAGCACTAAAAGAATACTTTTTTGTACATATTATAGTTTATTGGCATAGATATTGTTATAACACCTATAGATATATACATATATTGTAAAGCTTACGGCCAATTTACACCCACTTAAACCCATCTACATCCTACCTAGAAAAACTTGCCAGTGTTACACATCACTGCTACACATTTAAACCTTCCAATGAATATTTATGAGTTAATTTTGCAATGAAATCAAACATGGAGATTTCCTCATGAGTTAACTTTGCGTTGTACAAATAGTACTTTGCGAACAACAGAGTGAAATTGAACTTCCTTTCAGGGTATTGTTCAGCATTCTTTTTATTTAATTTTCTGCCAAACATTGTCTCTATCTGCGAGAAGCTTAGAGAGGTGGCATTTTCGGAGTTAAACCACTTGATAACTTCTGAGAAAAATGGTTTTGTGCAAGAGCAATTTTTAAAAGTGTGGATTATTGCATCATTCATTTGACAAAATGTACATAGCATATTGTCTTCTTTTCCATAAAGAAACAGCTCTTTTTTGGTAACTAGTGTTCTATGCGAAAGTTTAAAATAAAATTCTCTCAACTTGTTATCCTTGCAAATGGTTTTCATGTCCCCAAAATATGACTCTAAAGGGATATATGATCTACTTGTAAATCTCGAGCCCATTTTGCGCTCGCCTTGAGTTGGATTTTGTCCTTGTTTATTAGTAGTTTATAAAAGTCTTCATTTTTCATTTTAAGGAGGTTTATACAGATGTCTGATGAAAGTGGGAAAACATTTTTTGACAAGAAGTCTGGTTTTTCTACAGAGGTTACTTTTGCACTTTCTATGAATTTTTTGGGAATTGCTGAAATAACTTAAAAATACGTCAGAAAATTGCAACTTAAAACATATTTCTCTGTAAATTTTGCGTACGACATAACTTTACCATCAGCGTCTAAAAGATCTTGGATGAGATATACGCCTTTCTCAAACCAAGTTTTGAAGAAGATAGAGCATCCGTCTATCAATATATCTTTGTTATTAAACAAAACAAATTCTTGATGGGAAAAAGACTCGTAGGAGGATGTCTTAAGTTCCAGGAAATGCTGGAGTATTCCTTTGTAGAACTGGGGTAAATTGATCCTCGCAAGGAACTTTTATCGTAGTTGCACCTTAACAAAAAATTTAGCCCTCCAAACTTGTCCAATAGGTGGTTGGGAATGGCCTTCCAGGAGTCCACAAAATTTTCCTCCTCCGATAAAAGTCTTGGGATCCATGCCAACTTCATCGACTTTGCCATGATATCAATACTGGGCACGCGTAGACCACCTTCGTCATAATCAGAGATCATTACTCTACGTTTGATTTTGCCTTTTTTATTTTTCCAAATAAATTTAAAAATAGCAGAATTGACAGTCTGGATATAGGCTTTTGAAATGTTGAGGTTTGAAATCGTGTGGACCAGCTGGGCGATTCCTAGACTTTTTGCTATAAGACATCTCTCAAATAATGTTAAATTTCGACAATTCCAGACATCAAAGATACTTTGCAATTTCTTCAGTTTTGTCTCAAAATTAAGTTTTTCATTTTTTTTTACATCGTAAGATACGTAAGAGATAAGCTTTATTGTTTTAGCGAAAAAAGTTTTTGGGGTTAGGTGCACTTTAACGTTTTCACACTGAAGAAGGGCTATGCCCGAAACGTTTGTGATATTTTACATTTTGACACTTTTGCATATTTCTATGCCATCAGTAATTTTTATTTTCTTTTGAACGTAAGTGTCACGCATCACTCAAGGATTACAAATACTTTCGTACTTGTTCCTCCTCTACATTTGTCTATTCTTCACAATAACAAGACAAAATTCAGACTGCAACCCACATCAATATCAAGAAGGAAACGGAAGTTCAAAACGTCAACAGCACTTGTAACAAGTGTTTCAAAGTCATCTTTGAATGGAGCACAGGGGAAAGAAACTAATGGAAACACCGGCTGAAATTACTTAAGTCTGCATCAAACAAAACACGCCAGTGTAATCTGGCCAGAAATGTGAAAGAGAACCTTCCCAATGCTGGGCACACTCGTTAGTTACTTTTAAAATAAACAAACTGTAAACGTCCGAAAAGATACACAACTCTCATACTCTTTTTAATGTTTATGAAAGTTAAGAAGTTTCTGCCGCTATTTTCACCAGTACAAGCTCGTACAAAGTCTTTTGGGATGGGATGGACATCAGTTGCATGTAGATTAGTTTTACAAAGTTTGTTAAAAAGTGATCAAGATGCAATGCAGGTGGGGGAGAGGGGGGAGGGGGGTGGCAGAGAAGAGCATACTATGGAAACAGGAATAGTTAGCCAAGAATGATCTCTCAGAGTTACAGGTCATTTTAAAAATCTCTCAAAGTTACTATTCATTTTACTAATGCATGTTAACCAATTTCTATGCCTTGAAAAAAAAACGTGTTGGCGTAACAAACACCGACGTGACCAGGACTGAGATCATTGCCTAAACTTGCTCTACCAGCCCAGTTATGTTGAGCAAGCAAACCCTAGGACACTACTTCTATTTACTACACTGTGCTACCATTACAAATTAAAGCAATCAACACAATAAAAGCTTTGTTGTACGGACGCATTACAAACCTAGATTTGCCCGCAATTAAAAATAGCGAAATATTTCTAAATTAATTAAATCTATTAAAAAAGCTAATCACATGTACAACTAGCAGGCTTAATTGCATTGGACAGTGTGTTAAAATAAATGCTCGGTTCAAACGCGATAGTTATTACCTTCTCCATGCTGACTCCAAAGTGGTCTCAAAATATCGCTCGCTGTTTTGTCAACATGTTTTGAGACCGCTTTTCAGTGGCCATATCTCCTTCAAGTTTCTGGAACAACTGTAACAACTGTTGCTTCGGTACACATGTTTCTCTCGCCTTTCCCCAGTGTGAAGGTTATTCGTTTGCTTTCCACCCAGAAAATGTCGAACTGGATAAACATATTTCAACGCGCCGTTCCAGCGTCGAACCCGCCGCCATTTTCAGTGAAGTTGAACCTAGGTCTCGATCGTCACATTTTTCTACGGTTACAACGCTCGGTCGAACAGTGGTCCCATTTTTTTTCTTTTGCGGGCAAGTATATGTGTGCCGCTCACTAATCCTTTAATAAATAAAAGCAGTTGTTGCCACAACGACGGACTTACTTGAATACGTTTAATTCTATCAGCGAAATTACAATGATTTATTAATCATCACATTGATTGCAACTCCAAAAGCGATGTCTACATGATACAATGTAACCATTGTCACAAACAATACATAGGAGAAACCAGACGTAGACTTAAAGACTGCTTCAACGAACAAACAAACTAACAACTGTAAGCCCACCACAGTATCCGAGCATTTTTTGTGTAACAACCATAACGCTACTGACATGCAAGTTATTCCTCTTGAACTCGTTAAATCTAGTCGTGACAGCGTACGTAAAGCAAGAGAAACATATCTCATTGGAAGAAGTCAAAACTTTGAACCTTATAGTCTTAATGAGAAAGATGAAATTTTTCTTTCGTATAGCTCTAAATTTAAGTCATTTGTACTATTTATAGCTGTTCATTACAACTTATCAAACTCATTAATAATTCATAAGTTTAATAGCCAATAAAAAATGGCTAAATTCGTCACGTGCATGAGTTTTGATACCCAGTGAAAACCACACGTGTTTTGGATATCGTATCCAAACCACACGTTGCTTTTATCTGATTCCTCATTGGATATCAAGATTCACGCATCAAAACAAAAGAAATTAAGCATAAGAACAGAATTTTGAAAAAAATTAGCATCCTGGGGAACTTGCATTTTAATAAAATAATTTTAACAATAAAACTCACGAAATTGGAAATTAAAACTGTTTTAAATACACATAGCGTCCGATACTAAATACTGCTCCATAAACAGTTTTCGATAGATATCTCTTTACCTACGTTTTGCTCCAATTCAACGACAAATTTTCTTTGCCAACAATTCAGACTCAAGCATAACGATTTCTTTAATATGTAAGTCCAGCGCTTTGAAACCTAATGTAAACCAGGTAATATCTGAACGAACCTCCCGAAGGAATGGATATTTTTCTTTCCCCGAGTAATTCGCTATTCGTTAAAATAGTTTACGCGTATTTGTTTTATACCTTGATGACGGGGACGACTTTCTTGACTTAATTCTCTTCTTCGTAAACCATTTTTGGCTACTACACCACTCCACTCGTGGTTGGACGCTAATGAATCATGCATACAAACGCGTTCTTTCGAGAAAGGGGAAATATTTAACACCGCATAATTTCTTATTGTTTCGTTTGCGAAAACATGTCACTGCATAATTTCCTATTGTTTCCTTTTTGAAGCCATATCAAAAATTCGTGCTTCGTGTTTCATCAGGGGTTCCAAACACCTCAAAACAATAAAAGCACTCGGCCTACAGCCTCGTGCTTTCATCACTTTGTCGGTGTTTGGAACCCCTGATGAAACACTCGCACTCGTTTTTGATATATTACTTCTCAGGCTGTAACTTTTTCCCATATTTATGAATTTTACGTTCCTTTTTTTCATCGTATACTTATTACTTAGCAATGTCACTCAGTCTTTTTTTAATACATTTTTTTTCACTACTCATTTTCTACAACACCCAGAAGTAGGATGATCGTACCTTCCGAAATATTGCAAAAGATATTCCCGTACTGTATAATCAGCCTTGCTAATTTTCGTCTAATATTCAACTTATAGCTAATTAGATCCTCTGCAGGGAGAGGATCTGGTACTTCTGTTGTCACGGTGGTCCTTCCAAAAATTACGTCTGAAACAGAAATAATGCACCTGGCCCCAGAACAAAAACAGTTGCTCTATCGTAACCATCACTATGGTAACAAATAGAATTGCAAGCCTACAACAAATTCTACAGTTGAGACTAGAGTGAAACTTTCGGAGAACAAGGAGTAGTGTGAAAACCCTAGCCGCATTTAAATATATACCGGAAGTCAAGTTTTTTGCTTGTTGTAAACTTTTTCTTTGTCTGGCACTCGTTACAATTAAACCAAACTTCTGTATCCGCGACACGATACCCGTTTTTGAAAGTGAAGAGTGATCATTGCAAGAAGCCTGCGATGATCACACTTCACTTTCATCTACAACCACAGTACACATATGAATCATTTCATATATACTTCTCGGCATTCCACTGCTCATGGGAGATATGAACTCAACAAAATTGACCTCGCTCCCAATGTGTGGCTTCATAGCTCATTTGGTAGAGCATCGCACCGATATTTCACCGGGGGTCACGGCTTCGAATCCCGTTGAAGCACTGATTTTTTTCAGGCTTCTTCTTTCCAATTGCTTAAATTGGAAAATTTACTGCCATGATCACCGGCTTCACTTTCATCTAGAACCGCAGCTCAAATATGAATTATTTCATACATAATTCACGTCATACCTGTTATAGCTTGGGCTGAAATAAGAAAGCCACCCTTGTTCCGCTTCATGACTGTTGTCCAACTGTGAGTTAGCTGTCATTTCGTGGTATCTTGGATCTGTTCTCACGGATAACTGACAAGCTAAAAGATAAAAAATGGGCATTAACTCAGTCGACTAAGTACATTGCATACATACGGAGACGTCCGCTCTTTTACAGGTTATTTTACAGCTATGTGCTCAGATACCTGGCCTTTGAATGCAAGCGAGGCTGGAAGTGACCTTTGCTTTGCTCTCTGTTTTTTCTATCATGCAAATGTTTGGTTAGCATTAGAAAAACTTGATTTAGACAACGAAAGCAGTGAGGTTGGGATCAAAACAAGGTCACCTCTAGCCTCACTGCCGTTCAGAGGCCAGGTCACTGCGCAGAGAACTGTAAGATGGTCTATTAATGATAATGGCAAGATGGCGGTGTCAACATGATTATTAAGTTCAGCCCTTTCGTCGTTTATATCCTTCATGCTCGTTTATTTCACATTTACCCTACAGTTTTTTCGATAATATATAGATTTAGGCCAGCCTAAAAGCGTAGTTCCTGGGCCAGGTAATTAGCCAGGGAAAAGGCCCTGGGAACGAGGATGCAGAGTGCGATTAAGCTAACCCAGGAAAAGGTAGAATTTTCATTTGAGTTTTGTAACCTTGCGGCGAGGTTTTCTATATATTGTTTGGCCTCCTGTTTTTAGTTTTAATGATCACCACATACACAAAACAAAGCAGCACAAAAACATTTAAGGAGAAAAAGTTATATTTTGGTTAACTTTAAAACCTGGGTTAGTGTTAACCGGCTTCCGAACAATCTTGCCCTATTTTCCATGAGTTAACCTGGCATGACCCCGCGATCCAGACAAAATCCAAGACTTCGTCAGCGGTCAACTTCAAAAACACGTGACCTTAATGAGCACTAAACCTGAGCCCGCGATATAGTCACGTGATACTGGTCGGCGGATTTCTTTAATATGACAGCTGTCAATTGAACATAATATGCATGTCTAATATCAAAGATATATGCTGTAATATTATATAAACACGAGTGTTTTAAGCGGCCTTCACACGGCAAACTTAAGTTGCCAAACTCGTGTTGGAAAACTTAAAAAAGTTGACTAACTCTTTTCTTCACACGTCAAACTCGTGTCAAATAACAAACACGGTAATTTGCAACATGACCGCTTTTTTAGTGCAGTCGCACTCACCTACAACAGTGAAACTGAAGAAAAGAAGAGAAGAAACAGAAAGCGGTGGAGAAATGGAAAGGTCTGGACAAAACCTAGTTTGTCCGCGCGCTCCTCCGATTTGTTTTGTTGTTTTTAGTATCTTTGTAGGCTGTAGATGAAACGTCCCAAACAGCCTGACAATTGTAAACCGCTTTGATATTAAATTTAAAAAGTGTTGACTCGCTTCCCCATTTTGTGAAGTGTCACGCAAATAAATCACGTGAGTAGTAAAGAACGCTCATATGACCCGTAACCAATCAGGAGCCGAGAAAGACAATAGGCTATTGTTTCGAGAATAGTAGACTCTATTGTTTTCCAAATCCAAGATGGCGCTATTTAATTTCAGCCAATCAGGAGGTGAATTAAGAATTCAAGATGGCGGTGGCGGCTCCCTGAGCAGCAGTGAAACCTGGAAACTAGGTCCCAGATTCCCATAGGAGTTTGTTTTGGGGTGAGAAAATTGCCCACTGGACTCGAAGGCCTGGGATCAGTCTTTTCATATTTTTCCCCTCGGACTCGAGAATCAATCTACACACATGTAAATCAAATGACAAACAATTTTGTTTTCAAAAATCTTAATTCTTTACAAGAGGGACCTGTGTCCACTCCCTTAGTAGGAGGACGCCCATAAACATTTTTTCACTATAAACCTAAATCATTAGTCTGTGCGTTGAGGATTGTGAGGGAGAAAAAGAGAGCAATGTCCAACGTGGTGTGCGCGTGCTGACAAAGGGAGAAAGTGTGTTATGTTATTTTCTCAGTATAAAACAATATTACCATTGATCATTGCCTTTATGATATTTGGTGGCTCCTAAAGGAGCCGTTTTTTGATTTATGGTCACCTACTGGTCCAGAAGTACGTCTATCCCATTCATGAGGAGCGAGATCGTCTCGTCTTGCTCGGCAACTCTTTTGAGGAGTTTTAGCTCCCTGGAATGCCTGATGAGGTTGTTGGGTACTCTCGCCATGAAGTTTTGGTCTAATTGGACCTTTATCGTCTTAAGTCTCACTTCCCTGCTAATCTTCGGTAACGGGGTTTCATCAACTAAAGAGTTGCTGGGAAGAGAAAGATCTCTCTCAACCTCCCTTAATGCTTGTGAAATTGAAGCTTCCAGTTCTTTGTCGTACTCCATCGTGAGTTTTCATACTTTGAAATAAAAATGCTGAAGTATTTATACTCTTCAGGGCTTATCGAATAATCAAAATGCTGTGTGCTTTGTTGTTCCTATAGGCTATTCAAAATACCGTTCGCTTTGTTCCATAGACAAATAGGTAAACTCCATATCCCTCAAAGCTGGTGTCGTGAGACTGAAAAAATTCCTATGGTTTATTTTTGTTGATTCGTAGGAGTTTAAAAATGCAGGGAATCGATTTTTCTCATTCTCGAATCGTTTTATGCTTGTAAATGTGATCGGACCATTTTTATGCAGCGCTTACTCAATTTGGCGTGCGCTTAATCAACCTTTGCTTATTCAAAATGTTGCGTGCTTTGTTCCATAAATGAATAAGTGTACCTCTTATCCCTCGATATGTGTCAGATGAGAGGATGGGGGATAGGGTATCCCACACAACACGTGGTTAAGAACCATTATGAAGACGGGGGATAGGGGGTATACCTATGCATTGAAATTGTTATAAACAAAACAGAGTCTGATACATAATTTATGACGTTTATTGAATAATAACAGCATGAAAACCAAAGAGAGAATTCATTACAACTTTAAGTCTTGACCATCGGTGTTCCACAAAGTGTATCGCTTGGAACTAGACTCGTTTCTAGTTTCTCAGACTCTTGGTCCCAGCCCCCAAAACGCACGATATTCTGACCTATTTTTCTCTGTTTTTTGGTCACGAAGTCTTTGCCTGATCTGATCCTTATTCTTGGCGTAATAGCATCTCCAATATTCGTTGATCCGTTCCCTGTTGTTTTTACAGTATTGTCTTCGGTAATTTCTGATGTGTTCATTGTTCCGTTGACAATAGGCTCTCTGGCTGCTGGCGAGCCTTTCCCTGTTGTTTTCATACCACCTTTTACGACGTGATTTGAGAATCTCACCGTTCTCGGTACGATACCACCACGCCACCACTGCCACCACGATCAAGTGAATCAGCATGATCACCACCACCACCACTGCCAGCACGAGCACCACCACCACCATGTATAAAAGTAATGTTTAAACTAACTAAAATCATTTCGAGTGAAACTAACAAGGAGTCATGTCCCTTTATTATCAATATTGTCATAGACTATTCTCTCGTATAGACAGTAAAGTCCGTCACGAGAAACATAGTTGTCAAAGCAGTGGATCTGAAAAAACACGAGAAGTCCCAAAGATTACATTTCCGAACGAAAAGAAGCGTGGGATTCCAAATGGAATAGAAATGGGAGAAGCGTTTCGGTTCAAGACACCCTCTAGTATCTTGATCGTTGGTCCTTCCGGTTGTGGCAAGACTTGTTTCACCGAATCTTTTCTCTTGGATCACTTGGAAGAACTGTTTGTAAACCCTCCCCCAACGATTCATTATTGCTACGGGGCGTGGCAAGATAGATTCCGAGACATGAGAGATGCGGGTGTACAATTTCACGAAGGGGTTCCTAACGCCTTCCATTTGCAAAGATGGTTTCCGAAAGATGGTTTACTCGTGTTAGATGATCTGATGGTCGAGGGAGGTGAAGACAAAAAGTTGTTGGACTTATTCACCAAACATTCACATCATCAAAATATCACCGTGTTGCACTTGTGCCAGGACATGTTTCCACCAGGGAAATACGCAAAAAGCATTTCCAGGAATGCCCACTACATCGTAGCCTTCAAAAATCCACAAGATCAATTAGGGATGAAGAATTTACTGCTTCAAGCTTTTCCCACTTGTTGGCAAGACATGATGGACGTGTATCGAAAAGTGACCGAACGACCATTTGGGTACACGGTCCTAGATTTACATCCTGCCAGTGACGACAGGAAACGCGTATTTAGTCACCTCTTGACGCACGAAGGATACCCGCGCTGGCATCGACGAATCAAGAAAGAGGATGTTTGATCACCGAGCTAAAATGGTATATTAAATATCACTTTTATCGTTTCGGCTTATTTAAAGCACGTTGTCTTGGGTGAAGGGCGACAAGAACCATGCGTACTCCTTCAACAGATATTTTTGGTCCCGTGGAAGAAAACAATGATGAAAACATAGAAGAAGAAGAAGACGAGGTAGAAGAGGAACAGGAAGAAGAGGAGCCTGAAAAGGAAGAGACTAGCAGCTTGGAAGAGGAAGAAGAAGCGGACAACGGTGATGAACCAGATCCGTGGAGACCGTTACGTCAAAAAGTCGGGGAAGATGTCAAAGAAACCTACCTGAAAGAAGTCCAACAGTTCCTGGATAGAGGAAAATCCCAACACTATGCCGAAAATGCCGCTTTCAATGCCCTGTTACCTGTGATTAGAAGAAGGCTACGAAGGACTTATTTAGAGCGTCTAAAATGGACTCACCATATCAAACATGATGCAATGCACCGTAAAGTCATGAAGACTCTTCGACGCTTTATTGAGGAAGATGACAGGGATTTTGACGAGGTGGCCGAATCGGCAGTGGCAAAACGGAAATTCCTGTTGAACAGACTAATGAAAAAGAAATTGCTCCCCGATAATGACGACGACGACGAAGAAGTAGCAGAATGGGAGGTTTAAACCTTAGTGTGATACACTAAATTGGCCATGTGACTCTTATAAGAGTTTGTGATTTCTAGAGTTTTAATCATTATTCGTAAGACGCCACGCAAGATGAATTCCTCCAATCAACGGTCGGGGAATGACAAGATAGTTGTTTGCAGGAAAACCTACCATAAAAACTATTATGTAAAGAACAGGGAGCAAATCCTGGCCCGGCAAAATCGATATCGTACCGAGAACGGTGAGATTCTCAAATCACGTCGTAAAAGGTGGTATGAAAACAACAGGGAAAGGCTCGCCAGCAGCCAGAGAGCCTATTGTCAACGGAACAAGGAACACATCAGAAATTACCGAAGACAATACTGTAAAAACAACAGGGAACGGATCAACGAATATCGGAGATGTTATTATGCCAAGAATAAGGATCAGATCAGGCAAAGACTTCGTGACCAAAAACAAAGAAAAATAGGTCAGAATATCGTGCGTTTTGGGGGCTGGGACCAAGAGTCTGAGAAACTAGAAACGAGTCTAGTTCCAAGCGATACACTTTGTGGAACACCGATGGTCAAGACTTAAAGTTGTAATGAATTCTCTCTTTGGTTTTCATGGTGTTATTATTCAATAAACGTCATAAATTATGTATCAGACTCTGTTTTGTTTATAACAATTTCAATGCATAGGTATACCCCCTATCCCCCGTCTTCATAATGGTTCTTAACCACGTGTTGTGTGGGATACCCTATCCCCCATCCTCTCATCTGACACATATCGAGGGATAAGAGGTACACTTATTCATTTATGGAACAAAGCACGCAACATTTTGAATAAGCAAAGGTTGATTAAGCGCACGCCAAATTGAGTAAGCGCTGCATAAAAATGGTCCGATCACATTTACAAGCATAAAACGATTCGAGAATGAGAAAAATCGATTCCCTGCATTTTTAAACTCCTACGAATCAACAAAAATAAACCATAGGAATTTTTTCAGTCTCACGACACCAGCTTTGAGGGATATGGAGTTTACCTATTTGTCTATGGAACAAAGCGAACGGTATTTTGAATAGCCTATAGGAACAACAAAGCACACAGCATTTTGATTATTCGATAAGCCCTGAAGAGTATAAATACTTCAGCATTTTTATTTCAAAGTATGAAAACTCACGATGGAGTACGACAAAGAACTGGAAGCTTCAATTTCACAAGCATTAAGGGAGGTTGAGAGAGATCTTTCTCTTCCCAGCAACTCTTTAGTTGATGAAACCCCGTTACCGAAGATTAGCAGGGAAGTGAGATTAGACCAAAACTTCATGGCGAGAGTACCCAACAACCTCATCAGGCATTCCAGGGAGCTAAAACTCCTCAAAAGAGTTGCCGAGCAAGACGAGACGATCTCGCTCCTCATGAATGGGATAGACGTACTTCTGGACCAGTAGGTGACCATAAATCAAAAAACGGCTCCTTTAGGAGCCACCAAATATCATAAAGGCAATGATCAATGGTAATATTGTTTTATACTGAGAAAATAACATAACACACTTTCTCCCTTTGTCAGCACGCACACACCACGTTGGACATTGCTCTCTTTTTCTCCCTCACAATCCTCAACGCACAGACTAATGATTTAGGTTTATAGTGAAAAAATGTTCATGGGCGTCCTCCCACTAAGGGAGTGAACTCAGGTCCCTCTTGTAAAGAATTAGGATTTTTGAAAACAAAATTGTTTGTCATTTGATTTACATGTGTGTAGATTGATTCTCGAGTCCGAGGGGAAAAATATGAAAAGACTGATCCCAGGCCTTCGAGTCCAGTGGGCAATTTTCTCACCCCAAAACAAACTCCTATGGGAATCTGGGACCTAGTTTCCAGGTTTCACTGTTGCTCAGGGAGCCGCCACCGCCATCTTGAATTCTTAATTCACCTCCTGATTGGCTGAAATTAAATAGCGCCATCTTGGATTTGGAAAACAATAGAGTCTACTGTTCTCGAAACAATAGCCTATTGTCTTTCTCGGCTCCTGATTGGTTACGGGTCATATGAGCGTGCTTTACTACTCACGTGAATAGAGCTCGTTTTGATTGGTTGACAATTACCAACACATGTTGGCCAACCGTTCACACGTCAGATACGAGTTTACCAACACGAAAAAGTTGGCAAGAATAGAGGCAAGTTCTATTTGTCGCCAACAGTTTGCCAACTTATTTGCCGACTGTTTTTGTGCCGTTCATACACATCAACTTGAGTTTGCCAACACGAGTTTGCCAACTTTAGTTTGCCGTGTGTAGGCCGCTTTTAATTATCACTCGTAAAATTCATGAAAACTACATCCAGGACCCGAGTGGTTTATTTTCCATAATTTCACACCTGAGTTTTATCGATGATTTCATTGATATCAATTTTGTCTCTTAAATTGTACTTAAATTCGTTGGTGTATCGTCGAAACGTCTTCGGGTCTTCCTCGATATTTTTCGGAAATCTTCGGACATCTTCGGAAATTTATGGAAATTCTCGGAAAATGTTCGGGAACGTTCGTCTGGCTTTCTGAACGGTTTTGGAGAATCTTCGGAAATCTTCGGAAAATCATAAAAAACGCCGTGATCAGTATGTTTATATAATAAAAAGAGCATTACACGTTAGCTTGAAGATATGAATTTTATTTTCGAGTGGCAAAATACTATTTTACGAACGAGCGCAGCGAGTGAGTAAAACATTGTTTTTTTCCACGTTGTTCGACCTCGTCGTCGTTCGTCGTCGCTAGGCGCACGTGCCCGTGGTCCATGCCGCTAGCCATTTTGCTATAGGAAAAGAGTTGCATGGGTTCCTATTTCTATGCATACATGTGGTCCCCTTTCTATAATTATGATGCTCCTCTATAAAGTTCTCGTGGCGCGATCACCAAAAGCCTATATTTGCTGTGCTTAAAAGCAAAGCTGCAACTCTAAGGACTGCGATCTTTATTTTCAAAGTTTTCCACCAAAGCGTTCTAGACCTTTAAGGACTGGAATGCATTGGATAGTGACTTGAAGAACTCTGACACCATATACCAGTTTGGAGGTAATTTTTATCTTTTTTTTTTTATTTTTATCTTTTTTTTTACTTTTGAGCTTTTTAATATTTGTAATTTGTGTATCACTTTTAATCAATTTAATGTTATTTTAGATCAGGACCTCTCTGTAGATCACCTACGGGTGAGAGAGCTTTTCTGTATAAATATGATTATTATTATAATTATTATTATTATTATTGTTATTATTTTTATCATTATTATTATAATTACAATTATTACTATTACTATTACTATTACTATTACTATTACTATTACTATTACTATTACTATTACTATTACTATTACTATTACTATTACTTTTACTATTACTATTACTATTACTATAACCATTATTAATATTATTATTATTACTTATTACTACTTCCAACTTTGTTCGGTTAATCAGAGCCTCTCCCTAACGACGTGCGCAGACTTGCTACCTTAGCAACAGGTCAAGTGGGTCTAGGCATTCCTGATCTGAAATCCGAGGCACCGCAGCAGTTTGCTGCCTCGAGACTAATAACCACCGCGCACGTAGATTCTATTACAGCACAGAGCTCCATCATGGTGCCAGGAGAAAGATCTACGGAGGAGCTAAAGAGGCATCAACAATCACTTAAGAGAGCAAGTGCCAAAGAGAAAATGGATAGTATCGATTCAAGCCTCTCTCCAGACCTGCTGCGACTGGTTAATCAATCGAGGGACAAGGGCGCAAGTTCCTGGCTGAATGCGATGCCTCTCGCAGACCAGGGTTTAGCCCTGAACAAGCAAGAGTTCAGCGACTCGTTACGCTTGCGTTATGATTTGCCCTTAGTCGATCTACCAAGTCACTGCATATATGGAGATAAATTCACCGTTGGTCACGCCCTCTCTTGTAAAAAGGGAGGGTTTGTAGCGCAGAGACATGACGGCGTACGGAACTTGTTAACGACATTCATCGACAAGATCTGCAATAATGTCGAAATCTAACCACGCCTTCAACCCCTGGACAACGAGCGATTTCATTTGAGGAGCGCTGTTACAAGTTTTGAGGCAAGGTTGGACATCAAAGCGGGAGGGTTCTGGGCTAGAGGAGTTACGGCATTTTTTGATGTCCGAGTTATGCACGTCAACTCCAAGTGTTACCAGAGCAAGCCAACATCGGAAGTGTTCAAGGAGCAAGAAGAAGAGAAGAAGCGCAAGTACCAGCAGCGGGTGTTAGATGTAGAAATGGGTTCGTTTACGCCTTTAGTGTTTGGAACCAATGGCGGAATGGGAAACGAGTGTCAGCGGTTCTTAAAGCATCTCGCAGACAAGATAGCTCAGAAAGATACCGAGCCTTATCATATTGTAATCACTTGGCTCAGGACACAGATTTCATTTCAATTCTTAAGATCGGTACATGCATGCGTTAGAGGTTCGCGAACGCCGTTTCGTAGCAAGATAGAGCAATCATTAGACTGTAAAATAAATGTAGCTAGTGCGGATATCTGAAATACGCGGTCTATATGCTTTTATACTTAGGGCTTTTAATGAACACTGGTTTAGCCGTCATTAGTTTAATTCGATTGTATGTTTTTAATATCTATGGAAAATGGAATTCGTAATTTTATAGAATTTTGAACTTTTATTATCAATTATACCCTACTCTGTTCTTTTAGCCTTTTTAATCTTGTAAGTAATTATTGTGAAATTTCAATAACGTTTTTAATTATTATTATCATTATTATTATTATTATCATTATTATTATTATTATCATTATTATTATTATCATTATTATTATTATTATCATTATTATTATTATTATCTTTGTGAACTGGAGTTTTCTCCTTACTCTACAGCTACGGGTGGTGTGCGGCCTACGATTGCGGTGCATCGTGGTTGTTAAATTTTCAAGATGGCGGCGAAGGGTCGAGAAAATGAGTAAGTTCTGACCTTGGTTTTGTGAGGTTTTAGATCTTGCATGTACTGTTTTCCTAGCGTCAAGGTGAAAGAACATGTACGTAGGCCTCGTTGACGTTATAACAATCGGAAAGTTTGTTGCTTTGTCAAATAATTTTCTATTCGAAAATGTCTACCCGAAATGTATGTAATTTAGGCCAGATTTCTTTTAAGAGATAATTTCTAGACTGTGGATAAATGACTCTCAGTAATGCTTCAGAGTGATTCTACAATGCTTGTAGTAGGCCAAGGTATAAACGCACCCCGACGCACCCCATGTTATATCTCACTATTTCCGTACTGGAATTGATGTGTTCTGTTCAGAAATGGTTAATTAAAGTTCGACGATGTGACCCAGGGAAGTCACGCTCTCTCTCAGGACGGCGGGAACGATTGCATTTCTCCTACTTACAAATTCAAATGATTCGTTTCTAATAGGTTCTATGACAATCACAAGTACTTTAACTTGCTTAATGTCGCTTCATGAAGCAGTTTATGAAACTGTAATAATGCAGGAACAACTTTTAGGATGTGATAACCAAGCAAACTACGCCACTACGTTATTGACATTATCCTCAGCGGTTGTTAGCGCCGCACAGGCGCGTCGAGACTTTGTCTGTTCCATGTGCTCGCCATTGATTCTTGTCGTCGCATATTAAACCTTCGAGTTAACGCAGTGTTCCTTCTTTACTGGCGTGGTGGCAGCGGTCGGATCACGCCTCGAATTTCCTGACACAAGTGTGGACTTTGGATCCTGCGACATCTACTCCATAACAAGGTGATAAAGCCGTTATTTCAGGTGAGCGACTTGCGAAGTTTCCACAATGGCCGCCTCGCCTCGAGCACCCAAAAATAGAGGACGATTACTTCGTGTGAAAGTTGGCGACAGAAATTGATCTATGTCCTTTCACTCGACAAGAACTTTGTTCCCTTCCTTGATGCAACTTGGTGGAAACAAACCGCGGCCAATCCACGTAGGGGCCTTACCAACGATGGCACTACGGTTCCCGAAGCTCAGCGACTCACGGCCGCCCAAAAGAACGCCCATCTGGACTTACTACTCGGTCAAATAGCCAACTTCTGTCCTGTGATCTCTAGGAATTCTATCGTCAAACACTCAACTTCCCTGAACGACATATGGCAGAAAATCCGTCAACATTATGGTTTCCAGTCCACCGGAGCGCACTTCCTTGACTTGGTTAGCATACACCTACAGTCAGATGAGAGACCCGAAGACCTGTTTCAGCGTCTTATGGCTTTCTTTGAGGACAACCTCCTTTCTGTTCATGGCGGCTTAACACACCATGGGGACCAGGTTACTGCGGATGAAGACCTCTCCCCCACACTAGAGAACACTGTTGTCGTTCTTTGGCTTCAGTTGATACATCCAGGCTTACCCCTATTAGTGAAACAAAAATACGGTTCTGAGTTACGCAACAAGACCCTAGCTTCACTAAAACCTGAGATCTCTCAAGCTCTTGGATCTCTCCTCGATGAGTTACGTAGCATCGAAGATACCAAAGCCATGCGTATTGGCAGTAACGCACCAAGGCGTCACCTTAATAGTGGTCAAGGCCAACCTCGACGACACCCCTTCTTGTCCTGCATCCTCTGCAAAACCGCCGGTCGCCCACATAACACTCACAACTTGATGGATTGTCGTTACCTGCCTGACCGTGATCGTCGACCATGGGCTCGGTCACGCATGGTGATGGATGACCCCGACGACCTCGGTGCTGAGGAGTGCGAGCCCTTGGATGAGAGCAGTGACCTTGCAGTCCCACCAGTCCAGGGTGCAGAGCCAGCAGCCCTTCGTGTGAACATAGTACAATCACCTGTCCTTAACAGCTTCTATCATGAACACCCAGTGCAGCTGACCCTGGACACCGGTGCAACTTCCAACATGGTCCCCGCTTCCTCCGCAAAGCTGTATGGTTTCCCCATATCCCCAGCCTCCCAAATGGCTCGTCAGGCTGATGGTGTTACCCCAATGGATGTCAATGGCGAAGTCCACTGCTACCTAACCCGCGGACAGTGGACATTTGAATTAGATGCCCTTGTCGTTCGTCAGCTAAACGTCGATATCCTGGCCGGTAACCCCTTCATGGTCAGCAATGACATTGGCGTTCGCCCTGCCAAACGCCAGATTGAGATAGGTGGCACTGAGATCATCAGCTACAGCTCACCCTCCAGGCATACACGCCAACCTAATGTGCGGCGCACACAATCTTTCCTGCTACGCAACCCAAACCGCACAGTTGTTCTGCCAGGGGAGTACGTCCAGTTCAGTACCCCTTCTGACGCTGACTCCGACACCTTGTGGGCCCTTGAGCCCAGGCTAGACTGCCCTTCTAACATGCCACGTAAACCAGAAGATGCTTGGCCTCTGCCCCATCAAATTCAATATGTAGATCATGCCGTA
>JAHPZR010007122.1:90000-91120 GCA_019787425.1 Platygyra sinensis | reverse complement strand
ATGGATGGAAAACGTATTGCCAAATATTGCCGTCTGTAAAAGAGCTATGCCCGAAGACATGTCGCGCATGTAAGTACATAAATAATTAGCAATTATTGAATGAGGTTGAGTAGGATATGAAGAATTCTGCAGATCAAGGAGGGTGTTGTCCACAGAGGCCGAAAGCCGAGGTGGATAACACCCTCGGAGATCTGCAGAATTCTTCATATCCTACGAAAGCCGAATTCAATAATTGCTTTATTATTCATTCAAAATACTTCCCCGTGCACCTAACCCCAAAAACTTTTTTTCGCTAAAACAATAAAGCTTATTTTGTGGAGTAACTAGCCGCAAAAATTTTTCGATTTGGTTAAATCCTCGAATTTCTGTGCCCCCTTGAAACCGAGTTTCGTATGGTTCACGACCGAACATAAGAAGTCTGGGGAGAGTAAAGCCGTGACGTCACTTCGAGAACGAAAGCTTCGGCTGTCCCAGTCGGGCCTTTTACTCTGTGTGAGCGTGGAAGCCTTTTTGCCGCACAAGTTTTTCGCTGGGGGCTCCACAGTCGACAGATTTCTGTTTTTATCAACAATATCTTCTACTTCGTCGGATTCTGAAATGAGCTTTGACTCAGAAGACTCCGAAATTTATTATATCGCTGAAGAGAATGACGACTCGCACTTGTAAACAAAGCAAAGTGAATAGTTAAATGATGACGACCGAGCTGATTTATATGCTGACAACTCTCTGGCCAACGAAGAATGGATAGACAAAATGAGGTGGATGCTGACAAAGAACTCGAACGAGCTCTGATGGACAGACCCGAAGGCAATGATATGTAGAAGTCAAAGAGACTGTAGCGTGTGGTGCGTATATTTACTAAATTCGCGCATTCTTCGATCTCGCATTAACATACTTTCGTATAAATAAAGGTCAAGTCCGTTAACTTTCTCAAATTATTTTAACTTCACTCGTTCAACGTAGACCAAAATGATTATCCCATGACACAATGTTTGTGTTCTTTTCCTGCGAGTGTGGAAATTGTAGCGTCGCTTCCCTTCAAAACATCAGCGAATGTTATTGTTGTTATTATTATATTAGAGTGAGTTAGAAGGTTGTCAAGACTCAAAGAAGAGTGATC
>JAHPZR010007122.1:80000-87500 GCA_019787425.1 Platygyra sinensis | reverse complement strand
TATAAAACTTGTTAATATTTGAAATATTCCATTTTGCTTTTCCATTAGGTTGAAGCGCTATATCACCGACAACGTGGCTAATCACTGATCCTGGAGTTGCGTAATCTCAATAAAGTACTAAAACTGGAAATTTCGTTGTCTAGTTTAAATTACGAAGATCATGTCAGTTTTGAAAGCCTGAATTTCTATAACGAATTTTACAGCGCGCCCATTATATATTTCAGAAGAATTTACTAGGTTCTGACACAAAGCCGTTTTTTTTTTTTTTTTCAGTGAAAATTCATAAATAGACGAAAGAGAGCCCCACCCTCACCCAAAACACGATTTCAACTAAAAATCAAAAGCCCGCGTGCTTTCTTTGGGTTTTTCCCATTACCGGGTATTAAGAGTCCCTGTCCATAAATATCGAAAATAACTCGGCAAGTGTCGAAAATTCGATTTCGCTCATATTTTTTTTTTGTTTATAGGCTAGGGTATGACAAAAACTACTGGATAGTTTTTTTTTGGCAAAATATCCTTTTATTTCAAAGAAATATGCAAATTACCAAATTCCGTTGAAATCGTCATTTGAAGCACCATTTTATTAAACAAGTTTGAGAGCCTCGCATGCAAAACCACATTATTCTTCCGTGTTAAAAACACTCAAATATTTTTGCGCAATGTTTAAATGTGTACTGGATTCATTTTAGGGAATGTTGCAGGTTCTTTTGGGTGCAGAGTAATTAAATTTCGAAGACATGTATTTCGTTCACTTAAAAATACTTCCTAAAAATAATTGATTTTCACCATGTGCGAAACCTTCAAATGGATTAAGCTTCTGGCGGTTAAATTGCCGAAGGATGGTCTACACATTCATGTAAAAATTTCTTTGGGCAAATGATTGTGAGCGACGCAAGAGCTTTTCAAGTTACGTTAAAAATGCAAATATCTGCCATCGGTCATCAAATTTAAATTTACGGGTTAGACATAAATTTTAGCATGTGCCACATGTCTTGACGTATCTTAAACTAAAATAGACACAGAGCTGATAATTTCGAAATGTTCTTACCTTATTTACTATAAAAGGCAGGTTCAAAAGCCGTTTTAACGTGTTTCCCTCACCATTGGTTGCAAAGTTTCCTTCTGTTTACACAAGTATGATGAACATCACCAACTGTCATTGTATTTGAAAGTCGGATACCATGAATCAATATTTCACTATTTTTCTGCGCATTTGATCGCCACCGCATCTAAGTTAACAACGACTAAGTCATTTATGGATAGTTGTTAGCCTTGCGCTACACCAAAATACTATTACATTTGAGCGATTCTTGCGATTCCTGGAATACTTGTGCACAGCGGTTCCCTATTTGTTCGTCACGCAATGCGGTCGTTCCATTTTAGGGGGTAGGGGTAGGGCGATCTGTATTTTGATACGCAACCACTTGGAGCACACAATCCTCTTGAGTAGGAAGACAGTAAATAAAGGAAAAGAAAGAATGACTAGTGTACCTTTGTCTTCTGAGTTGTCTCCTGTTGTCTTCTCTTACGCGATCAGCTATCTGCATTGTGTAACGCTGTATCCCTAAACTCATACCTAGGTCTTTTTGCGCTGTGCCAATATTTTTTGGTTACTTTTCTCAAGCATTATGAACTCAATCCGAAATTTCACCCAAATTTCTTAACTTCCACAAAACCAAACAGTGCAAACACGTAATGAGGTCGTATGATTTTTTTTAACTTGGCTGAATTTGCTTTCGAATACTTACGCGACAGTCGAAGAATTTTAGCGCCTCTGGCAAAGTCTTTTTTTCTCAAATTGTTTTTTCGCAACATGATCGTACCGTTACCTCGATCTTGCTCGCGCTCTTACTCCCGTCGTACTCCCACTGTCACTTTTTTTTGACACAACAAATCGGTACGAGGTTTTCCTTTCAGAGCTGAGGAAGGGCAGCCACCGATGAAAGACAAAGGAAATATTGGACTAGACCGGGAAGAACTAGCGGGTGGTGAGACTGCTTTGTGAATGAAGTCGTATTACCTGAACATTTATTTCACACATGCACAATCCCAAGTCCAACTTTTTTTTTATCATTTTCGAACTTTTTAGTGTGAACAGGCGAAACCAGTTGGAAAATTATACAGTAGTGTGGGCGAAAATAATTAGCTTTGTTTTGTTTGAGATTAACTGCGTTAGTGTGGTTGGGGCCCGTGCCTTGGCCTAATGTACGGTTCTTTCAGTTCTTTCTGGGGTCTTCATCTCATTATCTGGGCAAGCCTCTCCCTATCGAAGATGACGCCTGTAGGCCCGAACTGTTTATGTTCAAGACAGTAATTGAGTTTGCCTTTCAAAGATACGCGTTACAACTGCAGCTACCAACTAATTTTGTCATAAGATCTATGTAGGGCTTCCTTCGTTTAAAGTTGATTGTTGAGATGTCAAGCTGATGAAAATTGCATATGTCTTGAAGCATCTTCTCAATAAACTTAGTTTAGAGCAAGCTGCGAATTCACAAATGTTATGGGCCGTTATGCGTATCTCGTACGATGATCGTATGCTGAAATAATATTTCCACTATGACTTCGTAACTCAAATCTTGTCTTCAGCTCTTCGCCGTGTTCAACTTCGTCTTCAGATTCATCAGCTTGAAGAACTTTCTTTGAAGCGAGGAGTGAGCAGAAAAAAACTTTCAACTTGCCGAGAAGTTAAATAACTCGAAGCATCAAATCTAGAAGAGCCATCTGCGTTTCTGACTTTTCTCACTAACTTGGAAACATTGGAGGGATCAGCTTCCTTTCCAGTCTGCTCGCCGATTTTGAATTAGGCATTGTTTTTGGTTTTCAGTCAGTCGGGTTCTTTGAGTACCGGAGGATTTCAATGCCCAGCCCATTGACAACGATGAACGGGAATCAGAGGCGCCTTAGCTGTACCAGTATCCTCTACAGGCTTATCAATAGAGGCAACACCCTGTTCTAGCTTTGATGCATAGAACATCATTGCCTTATTTCTGTCTGTGGGCATATGGTCAGTTTGCGAATATGGTCAGATATATATAATTATATATAGAGAGGAATACAGAGAAGCTAAATCTTGCTAGAATCGCTCTAAAACGTCTCCAAACGCCATGAAAACAGAAGTTATACACACAACAAGAAAAGATAAGCCGATTTTATTATTTTTCCCCTTATTTTGAACTATTCCGTAGGATCGATGTATTTCCCATACAAACTCTTATAATAACGCTACTATGCAATGTCATGTTGACGGTAACCAGAGAGCTTGGGCTACCTGTGGTGGCATATGCTAAAATATATGTGTAGCCCGTAAATTGAAATTTGATGACCGATGGCAAATATTTGCATTTTTAACGTAATTTAAAAAGCTCTTGCGTCACTCACAATCATTTGCCCAAAGAAATTTTTACACGAATCTGTAGACCATCCTTTGGCAATTGAACCGCCAGAAGCGGCGAGAAGCCTAATCCATTTGAAGGTTTCGCACATGGTGAATATCTTCAATTATATTTAGGAAGACTTTTAAGTGAACGAAATACATGCCTTCGAAATTTAATTACTTTCCACCCAAAAGAACCCGCAACATTCCCAAAAATAAACCCAGTACAAATATTTGAGTGTTTTAAAGACGAAAGAATAATGTGGTTTTGCATGCGAGGCTCGCAAACTTGTTTAATAAAATGGTGCTTCAAATGACGATTTCAACGGAATTTGGTAATTTGCATATTTCTTTGAAACAAAAAGATATTTTGCCAAAAAAAACTATACGTCAATTCATAGTTTACAAACTGCGTCCTTCAACAAACTTTATTATTTTCTGTTTTCTTCTTACTAAAAAGTCCTCAGAAGGGAAGCTAGTGGTTATATCTTTATACGAAATCCGTCTTTGTATTTCGCAAGGCATTCTTTTCACAGAAATTCTAGATCTAGACACAACAATTTAAAATGAAAATACAAAATGTATTATTTTCACTAGCACTTGAAAATGACCTCAAGGAGGTGGAAACTTCGTTCCATTTTAACGTTACTCAGTTATCGAGTGGATGTGGCCTTCATGGTTGTGTGCGGTCCCAAAAGATATGGTTTTTCTTCCCTTTTGGTCATAAATAGCGTATCAGTTTTAGACATTTTGATCATTAATAGGGTCTGACTTTCGTACTCTAGTCTTCAATTAGAGAGTGTTTTTTTTTTTTTGTTTTAAAGAAGCTCCTTTCTTTATTATAATTATTATGGAAATACCGTTCAACAAAAGCCCTTTGCAATGCCTTCACAATACTTAAGTCTGAGCTAGCGCTAAGAAACTAAATATAAGGCACACCTCAAACAGGGCAGTGGTTAAGCGTCAAGACATAAATAGGGTATATTGAAAGTCGCAGATTTCGGTTTTAATTAAAGGAAGTGTCGTGGGAAGCGGACCCCACACCCCCACCCAATTTTTCTCGGACTGCTCCCCCAGGTGTTGGATACATGACAAACCGTTAAGCTTTATCGCCCATTGACGTAATCATCTAACTGCGCGATCACATTGCCAAGTGTAAGACAGCTTCTGGTCATTGCGAACTGCCTTTCATTTTTCTGTTTTAATGTCCAAATTATACAACGTGTAGTGCGGAAACTGATAAAAGGGTTACTTTTCTAAACTTTGCACAAGCTTCTTAATCTATATAAAAAAAAATATACTGGCTCGCTTACTTGCAAGTGGATATTATCCTAGAAAATGTTTTATTTCAGTTAGAATTCAAACATGCATTAAATGTGTTACCGTTGTACAAGGAAAAGAGAGGGTCATTGCTTAGACAGAACATCTTCTGTCTCTCGTTCCCATAACAATGTTTTACTTATTTTTGGTAGTTACGAATCAAACATATATCATGTCACTTACCTACAACCTTAGTCACAAGGGTTGGAAAATTTATCATACGCAATTTGCCTTTCCCCACCCACGTTTTAACAAAACACGCTCAACTAACACAATTTGTATTTTACCATTTCCCATATTGAAAGGGGATTCGGGGATGCTGATACTTATCCTGTAGATTTACGCCGGTTATGATCTAATGTTTTTTTTTACGTAATTTCCTTCATAATTTGTGTATAGTTGTAAATTGCCCTAACCTTGCCCGCTAAATGAACGAATTTATATGGAGAATTCGTATAGTCCGTTGTCTACAGGCACGCATCACATAGTACTGATATGTAACCGGCTAAACAAGTGACTTTGATCTCTGCTTACACTTTTTAATGTTTTAACGAAATACTACATCGTCAACATATTGGAATACAACTTACAGCGATTCCTTACATGTCTTATTTATTTTACTGAATCTTTAATTCACTCAATTCGTTTTATGTCTTAGTTCACCTTTTTCATGGATGATGATATTAATTTGGTTTTCTCTGTTTTAAACATTAAGTCGTGTTAATTTAAGCTACTCATAAAGTGGACTATCTGAAAGTTTTTGTTCCCGCGCGTTTCGTGTAAAGATGACGTCAGCTCCTGTAAGTTCGGTCATTCACCCTAAAATAATATAGAGAGAGAAATTTACCCATAAATCAGTTAAAAACAAAGATCCAGTTGTTTGAAGGCTGGATAACGTTATCCACCGAATAAATCAACATCCAGGAGATGAGTGTTAACAAAACAAACCACGCTATTCACTGGATGGTGATTTATGTGGTGGATGGTGTTATCCACCCGGCGCTAGAATAACTCGGTCAAGAGGTGTAAAGCTAATTAATAAAACAAGTTAATCAAGTTTGTTTTCCCTCGGCCACCGTTCTTAGCCAAAGGCAGTGAAATTTCAGAAGTAGTAGCTTATTAATGCCACAGGTAATTAACTATAATTATACAGGTGATCTGTGATTTCCTGGAGAATTTTTTTGCGGTATTGCAGTCGATGTCGAAATTATGACTGAAAGCACTAAAAAAGGACATGTTTTGTAAAGTTTAAAATTCGGAGTTTGAAGATCATTGAAATATTTGTAAACAGGAATGTTCAATTATCTTACTCTAACCGAGCTATACTTTGTAAAATCAAGAAATGGCTGTTATGAAACTAACGTGAGGTCCGTACTGGGCATATAAACCAGAGTATTCATGGAATGCATATGATAAGTCAAATCGCAAACTTTAAGGGCTGGTTTACACTAGTGACGGAAGCGACGGAAGCGGAGTCATAAGCGGAGTCGGAATCGGAAGAAAGTTCTGATCTAGTGTGAATCGGCACGACGGAAGCGGAATCGTAAGCCTCGCTTTCAGCGTAACTCTTATCCCGCATTTCGCCGCCAAGCGTAGCTATGTTTTTTTTTCTCAGGTAACTTCTCAGCAGACACAATACTACGGCAATTAATACCCAAACGGAAAATCCCGAGAAAACTGCCGCCATACAACAGCATGATCCTGACTAACGGAAACAAATGAAACTGTATTCACTACTGCAATACATACCGGTCTGAAGTTTTATTTGTTTAGCAACATCCTTCCATGCTAGCCTTTTTTTTTTTTGCTGTTGTCTTTGAAGTCCCTGCAGGACTTGTCATAGAAAACGGGGAACTGTCTCACAGCCTCTAGCTGTCATTTTATTCGTGCTCTAAGTTTGAAAGGGACTTGTAATGAATTTTTTGATTGGCTGATAATTAAGCGGAATCGGAAGAAAAAGAAACTCTTCTGATCCTTCTGACTTCGATTCCGTCAAGCTTCCGACTCCGCTTCCGATTCCGATTTTTGATTTACCCTGGATCCTAACGCTCCTTGCGCTTCCGATACCGACTCCGCTTCCGATTCCGTCGCTAGTGTGAACCAGCCCTAAGCGTTTATTAACGTTTTTAGGCGGCTTCCGTGTAAATAAAGCTCAGTGCCCACTAAATAGCAAAAAACAACCCTTTTCTTTTTTTAGCAATGTTTTGAAATGCAATTTATCGAAGCGAATTCGTGAGCGGTCCTTCTTAGCGTAGCCCAAAACTGTTGGTCATCTGCTGTCTTGGAGCCTCTCGCCTGGCGATTAGGCTGAAGGTGGGAGAGGAAAGGCATTTCAGTAGGGTTAATCATAGCGTTCCGTATTTTTTGGAAACTGAGATATTTAACGAACTTTTGACGTTTCGCTTAAACACTGAACCAGACTCATATTACTTGACTTGTGCAAACGACTTAGAGATATTATTCATACACCTGTATAATGCAGCAAAAGTCACGTCGGCTCTCAGCTCGTGACCCCTACCAAAATGCTGGCACTTGTGAAGAAACGAAGCAATTTGTAGTAAAAGTCATAGTTTCATTAAGAAATGGAGTCCTTTGTCCGTATTCATTAGTTGCTCGGGTAGCCAATCACAAAGCAGAATTTGATTCATCGTTGCCCACTCGCGGAGCTAGTCATATAATAATTAAGGTAATTCCCCTGAAATAAAACTGACAATAGATTTTCGTTCAAACTTTGCCCACTGAATATTTATCATATGAGAACTTCAATTTTGAAATAAAAAAGGGGGGTGCTCATACTCATTAAGGAG
>JAHPZR010007122.1:70000-75000 GCA_019787425.1 Platygyra sinensis | reverse complement strand
GATCTGGGTCTGGAGTGTAAAAATAATCTAGATTCTGGCAAATATTCTTCAAAGTTTCCCCGAAATGGAAGTTAAACTGATGCGATGGAGTCAACGTCTAATCCTTCCACTGCTGCAGATCAATAACTTAAAGAGACGCAGACATGATCTTAATCGAAATGAATTCCCGAAGGTGAGGTAAACTGAAACTTTCATCTAAATTCGCTAACAGCACAGAACCCGTGTGATACATCAACAACGACAAAGCATCTCAGGAGTTAGGTGAACTTTAAGTTTTTTATAGTAAAAGTGGCTTAATGGGGTTGAGGAATACGAAACTTACCACATTGTCCACACGTTTTGCTGCAAATTCTTCTCATGGAGTCACCAACTAAACCTATGTCATCACAATAGGATTGCGAAGCTTTGCATCCTTGGTGTTTATCAGAACATGGTGCTACAACAAAGTGATATAGCAGTGGTTACCATAAAGTACTTTTAAAATATGATATTTCAGACTCCGGTACTAGTATTACGAGCAATGGTAGAAAATTTATCAACGGAGTTTGTTAGGGGTGGATTCTCCATTAACAGCACGTTATATGAAATACCGCCAATCAAAATACAGGAAAGACGTTTAATGTTCGACGGCATTACATCCATACCTCCCATCATGATCCGTGCTAGGTTGCATTAATTTTGTTAGCCACTGTATTATGCAAGACTTTCTTGTGGTATGCCATGGAATATATCCGACGAGTCTAAAGGCTCGCTAGTAAGCCGAGAACCTGAAATACAAGTAACTCAAGACGAGTATATCTCGTGCAGAATAACGCATTCATACTCACAGGGAGTGCTTCCAGGTGTTGCATTTCCCTTAGCTGTGAAAACAATTGTTATAAGTAGATTTTCAATCCAGAATAGAAACAAATAACAAATACAGATGGAAACGGAAATTTTACATTTAACAATTATTCGCCGAAGGCGAAGTGAACATTGGTGAATATTCACCGATATGAATTCAAGGTGAATATTCACCAATGTTCACTGAGCCTGAGGCGAATAATTGCTTTAGTATAATTTTCGGAGGTGAATATCAAGAACTACACTGAAATAACGGACTAAAACATAAAAACACAGCACCGTTGTTCGTGTGCATGCACTTATGCAGCCGTAGTTTAATGATGAGCTTACAACATGTACATCGATTGTAAATCAATTTAATCAACGAGTTCGGCAGCAAACCAAAAGGGCGAAACGCTTCGATAAATAAATTCACCCGGTGCCTTAGCGTTATCGTTGTAAACTTCATTTCCAGTTGTCATCATCGCTTAAAATGAGTAGCTTTAGTTTAAAGAACAATAAATTTCTGTCAACCGATCTCAGACCCGTAGGCGATCAACGCAACCACTGCGTTTACGATTCTTAAAAGCCTTGAATACAAGCCCCTGAAAAGATTTCTGGTCCAAGGGCGACAGGAGTCATTTTCAAAATTCTCCATCCTTTCAAATGTCCTGGAATTGGAGTGATGTCTTTGGAATAAACGAAAACTTTGTTCAACAAATGTCCGCCATGTTTACTTGACGAGATGGCAAAGATGGCGTGTTTAGTAACCAAGCTAAAGAGGGCTGAATAGAGCGTCATATAACGAGCTTTTCGACCAATCAGAATGTCCAATTCTTGTATTTACTTCTAAAAATTATACTAATTATTAATCGTTGACTTAAACAAGCGAAAGAATAATCAAGTAACGTGCATATTTTACTAGTAGGCTTAAAAAAGAAACAACAACAACAACAGCAACAACGAAACTACTCCCAATCATTTTTTATGATCTTTTTCATGTCATTTAATCATGAGATGTTTGAAGTGCGCCTTATAAGAACCTCTCTTCTGCCGAAGATCTAGAAAATTCTATGCTTTTTTATGTAATAAATCGTATTTTAAACACAAAAGTCCGTAATTCACCAAAGACAAGAGAGACTAAAAATACGGAGGTCATGATTTCCTTCGTTTGAACTTGATGATGTATCAATAAGTTTCAAAATGCATCATTTTCTGTCCCCAAAGAGAAAAAATTAATTGGCATGTGTACTTGTGTTGTGAAAGTAGAGCACAGAAAAATCCATTAAAAGACTGATTTACCTACCATAAATGTAATCAATTCCATTTTTATCGTCGTTGGTGAGTTTCATATTTGGATCATAACCTTTATATGTGCTGTGCATGATCGCCGGAGCGTGCAACGAATGCTTTAACCCCAAGATATGTCCAATTTCATGGAGAGCAACCGAAAAAAGGTTAATTCCATTGGTTGTGCCATCGGTGAATGTTTCATCGTCATCAAAGTGCACAGTTCCCGTCTCAGGGAAAAATGCATGCGCAAGGTTCTGTCCAGCATTGTCGAAGGGAAACGGGCAGGAGCCGTGGCTTTTGGCGAAAAACCTTGAATAACAGATTACAGAATACGTCACGAAAGAGCAGGGGCCGACACAATTTTAAAGTAGGGGTTTAAGATACAGCCCTAGTCAGTTATATTATATTATATTATTTATATTATTTCCTTTTTTTCATTTAAACGGGGCTTCCAAAGAAACCTCCGTACTCCTTCTAGATCTGCCCTCTGAAAAGTATGCAGACAGATTGTCTTCCATTTGCTACCGTTAATCACTGAAGCTCAACTAGATTCAACTGATCTAAACTTTAGCCACTGTCCGAGGAGTTTCACTTTTCAAAGCGGTTTAACACTTCATAAGTAAAGAAAGCAGTTGTAATTTTCAGTATTATAACTACACATCAAGGCAAACCTCATATAAAGAGAAGCATTCCATAAGTTGGCTCAAAACGTACAGTTTCAAAACTTTTTTTCCAAAACGTAGATTATCATGTATCATATAGTCACTCAAAATCGATCGATGCCATAATCATGATATCAAACAACTACCCTAGTATTAGCGAACAATTTTGTGGTACATTAGGTCACCAAAGAAACGATACAGCCTATTAAAAACATCCTTAAAGGGGCAGTGTCACCCTATTTGGCAACTTTATAAAAAGCTAGAAGGTGTTTGCACATCAATTCAATTCCAAAAATAATGGTCTAGTTTTACTACTAAAGAGTATTCGAAGGTACTGAAACTGTTTCCTGTCTCCTGTCGCTACGGATGGCAAGGATGGAAGTGGATTGAAACTTGAAAAAATTGCCCAATTTTTTATAGATTTGATGCTACGTCTTCAAACAATCCTCAAGAAATTTACTATGGTTAGCCCCCTGTGATAAAATTCATATGATATATTCGTCGTAGCTTAACAGAAGCATTTTGTTTATGAGGAAAGCCTCAAATTAATGATTTAAATGCAGAATTGACCTAAAACTGCAAAATTCCCGTGACACTGCCCCTTTAAATTTAGCCTAAAGCGATTAGCATTTATAAATCAAAGACGAGCTCGGCGACCACTTTTTTTTTAAATCGAATTTTATAAACACGATAAGATGCAACTTTTAAAAATTTTAAAAAAACATATGTATTTGGCATTTTTTGTAAAGCCCTGGCCAAACAAAGCCGAAAGTAGGCGCAAGTTGAGAACTTAGGTCTACTTGCGACTCCGTTTGGCCAGGGCTTGCGTGCATTTGAGTTGACTTGCGATGACTTGTGCTCTCTTTGGTCGAGATCAAATTTGCGCACAAGTCAAAGCCAATTTTTCACCGTTTGGTCACTCAACCTTAAGTGGCGTCCATAAACATATCATTAGTCAATGAAAGAGGATAGTCTGCGTTAAAAAGATTTTTTGCGACTTGCGGGTGCTAGGGAGGAAACTTGCTAGTCCGTTTGGCCACCCAACGCAAGTCTCTACGCAAGTTCAACTTGTGTCCACTTGCGACTACTTGGGAGTCCGTTTGGCCAAGGCTTAATACCATTATTGTGGCATTACCTGCTAAACACTGGGTTAACCATCACAAAAAGTGCTGGAAACTGTTGGCAACCTCCTCAAGGCACGAAGCCCCGTTCGAAATTCCCCGGGCTCTTGTATTCCGATTACACATCGCAAATTAACAGATCAAAAAAACTGTACCACACATGCATATTTTGCTCTAAATTTTAGCTCACTCTGGGAACGTCTATATCAGCGCCCATTTATTCAAAAAGTGCATAACTCTATCGCGTTGATAAATCACTAACCAGCTGATAAGTTTTCACAAAACAAATCACGCTGGATAGTCATTTATCTCGCCCCTGTTGCTCAAAGCGTAGACAAGGTTAGCCACCGGATAAATCATTACCTACACATTCCCACTGAATAGTGATTTATCCAGTGGATAGCGTAACCCCTCCTTTATTGTTAAACAATTGGCCCTAGATTGATAGGTCACACATCCTGTGAACGGCCAGGGCCTGAATTTCAATTTTATCTTTTGTGTTATTATTATTTTTACCATTTGACAGCACTTTATCACTTACGATATTGTAATATCTGCGCTGGAACTAGAGCCCGTAACATCACCGAAGGAAAACGGACTGATTGTCTCCCATTGCTTGAAAGCCTTCAGAATGATACTACGTTGCTTGGCAGGAGTCAACCCGCCCTTCGACGCGTAGTTGTGAAACTTGTAAGTGAGTTTGAATGTTGTCCAAAAGGTCCCGGAAACTGAAAACCTCTTCTTTCTCTCTGAAATGCGGCAAAATAAGACCAAACCAGTGTTAGTTCTTTCATCATTAGGGTAAATGTGGACGAATACAGTTTTTGCGCGCGCTCTTGCTGATGCGATTCAGCTCGTGCGCAAGGATTGCGAAAAACAAACATGCCGTCGATACAGCGATTACTTCATTTGCTCAATACTTGTACTATCTTTGCTATTTTTCTTCATAATAATATACAAGCAACAGTTTCTGCATTCTGATTGGTTAAGAACATGTCAATTAGTCCCAAGTCAGTGCAAAAAAAGTGTAAATGACTGCAAAACCGCAATGAGTTTTACCTCTGCTTTGTGGTCAAGTTCTTTAATTCAACTGTGAGTGAAG
>JAHPZR010007122.1:57500-65000 GCA_019787425.1 Platygyra sinensis | reverse complement strand
GTATTTTGTCTTACTAGCTTAAATTTAAGGTTAATCGGTTTGAGCATAACCATTCATAAATTGCTGTCAATCATTTAGGTCTTTCCCAGTTGTAGTTAAAGAATTATCATCAGCAAATAGTCTTGGGGAAATGAACGTGGTTGGTTGCTTTTTCAAAATCATTTATGTTTTATAAATTAGGAGGAGAAAAGGACCTAATTTCGACCCCTGTGGTACTCCTGAGTTCATTTAAAGGTATTTAGACTCCATGCCATTACAAAGACATTCTGCTCTCTGTTGCTTTGGTAAGACCTGAACCACTGATTTTCATTGTCTCTTATACCATATAGATCTAGTTTGGATGACAAAATAGCATGATTCACTATGTCAAATGCCTTAGTTAAGTCTAGAAGTATCGAAACAGCACACTTTTCTTCGTCGACGGGTTTGTAATCTCATTAATTAAATTGTTAGTGTATCTAGATCTAAAGCCATATTGATAAGATACTAAGAGATTTTCAGTCAGGCAATAAAGTATCAGTTGGATGAGAATGCAGAAAGATCTGATAAGGGTCGGTTGTTATTGCATGAGGAACGAGAGCCTTGTTTGAAAATCGGGATACCCTTTTCAGTAAACTTTCTGGAAATATATCTTGTTCAAGTGTTGAGTTTGTTATGTCGCTGGTCTAAATATCATGTTTCGAGTGCTGCAGGGGACTGTAACGAAAGGTGAATCTTGTCAAAACCAAACGAACTTTTTACCATCGATGTTCTCTAGAAGTAAGAAGACCTTCACTTCACTTACCTAAGCAAAGCGGAAAGTGCATTTTTTTCCCTTCATAAAAAAAAGGAAGCGAAATGGGAAACTGCTTTAGGCAAGTTAGATGCAAGTTCTGCGTGAACTTTGCAGAAGCACTTGTTGATAGCATTGGATACTCAAGCTGGTTGTTGGAGATTTTTTACCTTTAACTTGTAAATTATCGATAATGAAAGGTCGCCGTTTTTTATTATAATTAAGTTAATGTTATGTCACATTTTCTTATTGCATGTGGAGTCCTAAAGTACGCTATCATAGTCTGATATTGTAGGGCACAGCTTATTGATCGTAATGATCTTGTTACGGTAGATTTTGTATCGATTATAATAATAGCTGTCGCGGATCGTCAACCAGTTTTACACAGCTGATTGTGAACTTTAATAGACTTTTTTTACCCTTTGGTTATCCAGGGTTTGTTTTACTTACCTTAAATCTTAATTGATTTAGCTGGTGCAAGCTTATTGCTAATCCTGTTGAAAGTGTGAAGAAGCCTAGTGAAACTTTCAATCGTATCGCTACTGTTATAAACAGACTTCAAGTTTTCATTCCTTAATTCGAGACGGCAGTCTTAAATTTTGAAGTCTCTAATTTCAATGGCTTCGGGTCAGGATCGTACAAAAGGCTTAAACCAGGCAAATGATCAGCTATTTCGACTGAAAACAGCTAAATTGAAATGTGTTTGATAAGATCAAAGATACCAAAAATGTAGTCAGGAATATAATGGAAGTTAATTTGTCAGAATAAAGATGCTGGGATGACCCTTGGGTAATGGTATGGTATTTACAAAATCAGCAAACCAACCGAACAAGATGAGGCAAAAATTTGCAATTCGATTTTCAGTTATTATTTTTTACTGCTGAGAGACTGGAAACAGGAAAATCTGACAGGGTAAGTAAATTTCCGCCGTTCTGTTCCGAATGGAAACAATGACTACCTCTGGATGAATTGTAGTATTTCCGAAAGGATTTCCCGGAAAACAACTGTTCCATCTGAATTTTGGCTAAATGGTAAGGACCCTAAGACACTCTTAATTCCATGGTTAAGCCACTGGTTGGAAACTGTTTTATGGGCCAATGGGTAAGCTGTTTGCTCTTGTGGGAGAGATAAACAGTGAGACAAACTTTGCATTTGGGCAGGGGATTGCTATAAATCCCAGCGGGTGTACTGCCAGGAAGCCTCAGTGTAAGTTGGGTATTACGAGGTAGGATGGAGGGCACGGCCTCTAGTCTTTCAAGCACTCCACCCCATTATATCCTTACCAGTTTTGTTTGAGCTCCCACTCTCGTCAAAATCTGGGACTCCGCATCTTGGCTTGTGCATTTCTATTATTGTTTTGGCGTCAAGTCGGCCAGTGTCTGGAATGTCCGAATTTTGCTGAAAAATCCTCAGCGCATCCTTAAAGTTGTGATTTCCATCTTCCAAGGGGGACAAGTAATGGTATTCCTTGAGATATTTCTGTGCAAAACATAGAAAGAAGAGACAAAAAATATACAAGCGCTCCTACTCATAGTTCCGTTCAAAAATGGTTATCGCTTTGTAACTTTCCTATTAGAACAACCGATCCTCGCACAGTGAGTTATTTCACCTCTTATCTTTAGCATGATATACGTAATTGTTAACATATTTTGGACTTTTCACGAAGGCTTAACTATTTATGCGTGCAAATGTATTGAATCTTTCCGTAGGGCAGTATTGTTGCAATTTTAGGGTAGGGCAGTATTTTTGCAATTTAGTAACAAACATACAGATAAGAAAAATAATAGATACAAACAAGTATACGTTTTAAAAATACCTGGTTCTCACTGTTAAATACAAATGTACGCTGCAATGTATTTGGGAGGTGTGTTAGTGAAGATGGGTTGCAGAGTTCGAATAACTTAATATATTAGTGTTAATTTCGTATCGATTCGCTGTATTCCCTAAATAATTTATAAAAAAAGAAACCAGAAGGAAACCTCCAACTTTACACGTACCAACGCAAATAGTTTCTCCTTTTGGTCTACAGGCGTTCCCCTCACCGTCTCAAGGCACGAAACAAGTAAAGCCAATCGCAAAACTGGCGGTAGTTTCATGGCCTTCCCTTGTTCCCTTCTTTTTAGTGCTACCTAAGTCAAGACGTTACTTTGTATCGTGGTCTTCAAGGCAGAACGTGATGGAAAACTATGCCGTCTAGCCGAGCGGACTGTTCTTTTAATATTGCCGGTATTGGAAATCAACACCTTAAATTTGGGCTAAATTTCATGTTTTCATCTGGTCTCTTACGATAAAAATATCCCAATCCAATAACACTTGGACATGGGTATTATCAAATTAATGTCCACTTTCGTCTTACCACGTCTTTTTTCGAAAAAACGTGGACCTCAGTTGTTTTTTATCCATATTTTGAGTGAAATTTCATCTTTAATTTAGTATACAAAGCTGCCAGTTGTGGTACCGGTAATAAAGAGGCGGACAGATTTCTTGAGTATAATGTTTTTACGGAGCTTTTGTGCTATTTTTGTATTTTTATTTTGATTGTAACTTAATTAACAAAGCTCATTAAAGTAGTTGAAGTAGCTCTCTTGATTACTTTAGCGCCGACGTACTCTTGCAAAGAAAACATTTTTGAGAAAATTAAAGCAAGAGTGCGCGATAAACGTCCGAAAGTACTTGGCAAGCTTTTACTTTAGCCATTTAACCAATTTTCGTACCTATTTTGAAGTCGTTCCATAAACACAACTCTTACGTGATGCAATTACATTATCGCCACTTCCATGATTATTGTAAATGGTTATCTATTTGACAAAACTAAGAAAGGTTTCAAGTTGTGCCGTTTGACTCAAGGTGCATAATAACAGCTGAAGTGGAAGGACCCCAAAACCTGAGATAAATGGGAATAAAAGATATGTTTTTCCCAAAACTAGAATACGATTTTTCGCAGAAAACTTCTTGAACCAAAAGATTCCCTTTCATTAATCTCTATATTACTACACGTCCTCAACTTTAAAATAAAAAAAAAGGCGTGTGATTTAAAACTATATAATTTTGGGCCTTACTCTGTTGGAAAAAAGTGGTTTTATTTAAGAGCTTTGTTTAGGTAATTTGAATATCTTTGAGAAGCTCTCTCAGAAAAAAAATAGTTATTTCCTCCCATTCGAGTATGAACTTTCCTGTTTGTTTTAGGGGAAAGCTTAAAATATCTCAAGTTAGAATGAGAATCTTTGGCCTCAGAGCCACTCAAAGCCAGTTGCAGGCATATCACTAAGTTTTCATAACAACAGAGCCCTACGACTACAATTTAACTATAATTTAGTAATCTAACAAGATGCCAAACACATTAAGTGTCAAAAAAGTCAATTAAAGAAAATAATTACATGATTTCACCATTTCATCAGTCTTATAGTATACGACGTTTCTTTTCGCAGTTTGAGTTGTTATTAGCCAGATCACTGACAGCGTGTGAGTGAGATGTGAGATGAACAAGAAGTTACAATCAAACATAAATCAGAGAGAAATTAACGATCAGTTACGTCTAGTATGTGAAAAGCTGCATCTTGTTTTCATTTTGAAAATATGAAATGATTTAATCCGGATAAACTGAAAAACGTATGACTGAACGAGTGAACGAGTGTCAAAGGGTATTTACCTTCAGAAAAAAACACACAAACACAAACACATTTCTACCTATATATTTCATCACTAGGCTACCTTTTAACCCTTGAGTTTAAGAAAGTAAAATACTTTGTATAAAGTGATTTTGAGTGAATAGCATATTAAGTTCAAATTTTATACTTGCAGAACTATCTCCTGTCGTTTTGGCAATGTGAAAAAACTCTAAAAGAAAAAAAGAATATTCACAGTCATAGTTTACAAAGGTAACCTGAGTTATGTATATACTTTAAGCCTCAGCTCTACAATGCAAAAAGGTTTCAACAAGAAAGACAAAAATTGGGTTAACTATCCAATAGGGGAAAAAAGAGTAAAGAAATGTCTAATAAGACGTTTTCTGAGGTTTCAATTTACGCGGGATGTTTTTAGCTCAGTGTTGCTAACAAATGTCGACGCTTTTATTTCTTGTTTTTTTATGTTTTTTCTTTCCCAAGTAATCAATTGAATGCCCTTATTACACAATAATTGTAACAACCGCAAAACATGAGGAAGTATAAACTAAGAAAAAATTTAAAAACTTGTTGCCGTCAAAGTCCAAAAACATTCTGAATCGAACTGTCCAGCCCGTCCAGTCTAGAACTGATAGTGTGCAGCGAACACGTAGGAAATTCGAAAACCTTTGTATTAGGTCGACGTGAATAAAACAGTGCATGGGTTATCGATTTACAGCGCGCTATTAGTATAGCGTATATTAAATCGTCGAAAATCACCAATCTAAACCCGGCACCGTTAAAACCTGCAGTCAACAGCAAAGTTATTAACAAATTGATTGTCGATAAACTCGTGCTACAAAGTTAAACTTTCGTAGCAATGCATTGAGTCTCCACATACGGTAAATTCATTACAACTGCCTTTTGGTTGAAGTAATCGGGCAGTTGGAGAAACTAAGGTTTTTAATAAAGGCAATATATTCCACACTATTGAGACTAAAAGTTACTACATGAAGTAACATCAAGAGATGAGATCGCTAAGCGGTGGTGAAATTTTAATATAAGAGGACCATTTCCTTTGCAGTTTTCCCTGTGAGCATAGTTATACAAAGCTGTGATTTTTATTTATTATTATTATTATTTTCTAAAAGGTCAGAAAATGTACCTTTCTCTGAAGATTTTATTTGGGAAATTTAATATATCACTGTCAACAGTCACTACAGAGGTTTAAAAAGGTTTTTTTTTTTAATTTCACAAAATATGAAGAGTGATATTCTATATATTGCTATCAATTATTATTATTACTTTTTTTTTTCTGAAAAGCAAACTGCATACTATTCCTCTAAAGAGCTTACAATATCAGTCTTCCAACTGCAAGACATCATTCACAATGAACCATATCACAGCATTTGAAAAGACCCGGAGGAGTTTTCAAGGATGAGACGGAGAGTAAGATTAAGACTAATTCCTCTTTCTCTTCAACCGCGCCCTTCGTTTTACCTCTCACTCTCTTTTGGCCAAACAGCGAATGCTAAGAAGACAACCCTTGATTCTACTATGCCTCCCAATCCAGTTCTCGCCCTTAAGCTATCGAAATGGACAACATAAATAAAATTCAACTGACATTATTTCCCATAATCTCATTTTATTCAAATCAAATATTTATTTCATTTTCTCACATCGTACATGGGTGTAATTTAGAATTCCCACAATAAATTCCACTCTGCTATTTCTCCCTTTGTTGCCGTCTGGGTTCACGTCTACACTAAGTAGTTCTGGAAGTTGCTGAAATGAAGGCCTAGAAAGGAACATAATCACTATTCAACAACCAGAAACATCTTTGACAGTTCGATATAGATTTTTGAGACGACATGCGATAGTAAACTCAGTTCTTAATTTAAAATTTATTTTCGACAGTATTTTCTATTTGCCAAAAATTAATTCTTCTGAAAAGATAATTAAAACAGTCGCACTGAGGTTTGCAATAAAATATAGATAACCTCCAAACAAACTACTTTTTGTGCTTGTTTACCTAGACAGCAAACAGAAAGCTTACCGCGGTTCGGACTTTCCGAATAGCGAAAACAAATAACGACTGTTTTGCAGTCCACTAGTTGCTCAAACTCGTGGTGTATTTCCTCGTAAACTTCTACTTATATACTACTTCTTTCATTGCCATGTTAACAAGCGAATTCACCTAAGACACGAGATACTTTCAACTGATCGTCAATCTTAATATAACAGAATTAGAAATATCGTATGCGCAAACTAACTTGAGCTAAGAGGAGAATCCGAAAATCCATCGATGTGATAAGCTATTCTCTATTTCAAGTTTTTCGCAAGTCAATGTGATCAGCAAATGAAAGCTACACACCATCTTAAGACTTATTTCATTTTTTGATCTGTTTACTCTATTATCCGCCATGAAGATGAAGTCTATAAACACACCTTTGATAAAACGATCAGTACAACCTTTTCTTTATCCACTTCACGTAGTTGGAGACACGAGCAAACACAGAGAAATAATCTGTTTCACAGTTGTAGTGTCCCCAGCTGACTACACCTCGCAACACCCACTTGCCTCCTCTTTCTGCACAAACAAGAGGTCCTCCGCTATCTCCCTAAAACAGAGTAAAATTGTGCCGTTACTTTTTAAAACAAAGAAATCAAATGCTTAAAACTATTGGCGGTAAAAAGAAAACGTATAACTTGATTCTTTTTTTACCACTTTAACCTCGTAAGAAGGCTACCAGAGCCCGAGCGCGTATAGCCTGCGAACAGGCTCCCGGTTCGGTTGGGTTTAGGGCGAGATAGCCGAGTGTAGTCTTGGGTGAGCGGGACGAGCCGAGAGCGGTCTGGTGAGGAGGGAGTGCGCAGGGGAGCCTGTAGACATTCCATTGATGCCGCCGTTCCATGATACCAGCTCCTGGTATCAAGATCTGATTGGTTGAATCGGTGACTGTTGACAGCTCTGAGACAAATAATTGACAGATCTTGACAACTGCTTGTAAATTAGCATAATTCTTGCCGAGACCGTCAACAACGGCTTCCGTGTGCAATGCACAGTTCACTGACGACGAATTTGAAGCAACTTTGAGCAATTCTTTGCTACATTTTCGTCACATC
>JAHPZR010007122.1:50000-52500 GCA_019787425.1 Platygyra sinensis | reverse complement strand
GGCTATTATCGTGTCGTTTCGGTAGGACAGCTAAGTTTTGACTGCCGCTCATACTGCGGGCTCAGCCGCCGTAGGCAAGGGGGTGACTGATAAGCCACTGCACTCATACACAGACACTACCTTACCTCAACCATTTATTCATTAATTAATTTTTTTCTTGAAGATCGTGATACCGGCAACTCTACCAGGCTACCCAAACAATTGTTTTCTTCCCGTTTGTACAAATGGACCGGCAGAAAAAACAAAAATGCAATTTGACATTAGGCCACTTTCGATATATCAATATTCTAACATGGCTCCGAGACTTTCAGATCAAACTTCTATATTTGGTATTGTTTTCTTTGTATCGAAGTGTCTTTTGGGAATTTAGAGACAAAAAAAAACTTGAAAAAATTGCAATTTTGACCCGAAAGCCTCGGAGCCATGCTTGAATATTGATATATCGCACGTGGACTATTAGATAAAGCTTTTGACCAGTCAAAGACATCCATCTCAATCAGGCTTTAACCAATCATCTCCTCACCAACGATTTAAGGTTAACTTAAGTTTATCCTCATAATTCCTCTGCAACTTTCTTCGACTACTTTACCAGTTATAAAACATTTTTTCCCTGGCCATATCTGATCATACGCATCTCTTGGAAGACAGACTACGTTGACCTTCTCACTTGGTGTGATCGGCTTCTGAAGTTTTAGCAATGCGACGTCGTGTTTCAGCGTTGTACGGCTGAACCCACAGTGAGAGATAACATTAGTTACATTGATTGTTTCTTGAACCGAGGTAGGTGAGCCCTCACGGTAATGAGAACCTAGAAGCAAAATGAGGAAAAACGTTTAAGTTATTGAAGAGAAGGTATGCAGAAAGGCAAAAAGCGAGCGAGTAAGGAATCAGAACAAATAACCAGGTAAGCAAGCACGCTAGCAAGCAAGAACTTATGGAACATGAAACATGTAAACATAAAACTGGAATGGAAGTAAGGAAGCAATATTATGTCGCCAAGAAACATGGAAGCGAGGAATGGGAGAGGAAAATAAGCAAGCAGCTGGGGGAGGGGGTTGGGAGTGAGGGAGGAAGAGTACGTGGCACTTTGGGAGGGAGGGAAGGAGGGGAGAGGGAGGGAGTGAGGAAGGGAGGGTGGGAGGGAGGAAGGGAGGGAAGGAGGGAGGGAGGGAGGGAGAGAAATGAAACAAACAAAGATCAATGCAAGTGACATGGAAGTGACAGGTCTTATAAGGACATAGAGATAGACTACTGCGCACCCGCACTGTGGACTCTGCTTGGTGATAAACTTACCAACGACGACTTTAAATGAAGCTGGAGATGGGTCAAAGCTTACACAATGAGCGGCTGTCAAAACCCAGTCGTCCTCAATGAGTGATCCTCCACAGATATGGCCGTAATGTTTGTAATGCAGAGAAATCTGCCACGGCCATGAATTAGGGGCTGCATCTTCCCCGTTTACCACGCGGGACGGCTGATCGACACGCCTTCCACATTTGCCTTTAGCTTTAATTAAAGAACGTCAAATCATCAACAATGATCTAACAATCGGTTAACTAAAAATATCTCGAAGTTTGGAAAAAATAAAATTCTGCTTTGAGATCGGTATTTTTATGTGCTGTAAAGAAAACGTTCAAACGAATGTCCGGGGAAAGCCTTTCAGGTCGAATAGCTATTGCACAAAAGCGCATATTTTTCGTTTGTGATGAAGAATTAATGATTTGTCCTTTTACATCATTTCAGCCTTTTTTTAGATCTCCTTCTTCCCTCTGCAGTATTTTCACTCCTCTTGCGTTTTTTCTTGTTGCTGCTGTTTTTCCTTTCGGCACATTGTTTGCAGATGGGCTACCTGAAAACAGTAACCGGCTAGATAGAATCTAAAGTTGGATTCATAAAATCAGTGTAATAGGCTTTCAGTAGCTTTGAAAACGTTATTCCTCGGAATTAAATATAATAATAATAACTTTATGTCGGTTCACTGAGCATATTTTCCGTCTTACTTTTGGTCGCTCGTATTTATCATAAAGAGCATATACCCTTCACCTTCTTACCTCCTGTAGGCGATGGAAGTGGAGCGAGTAAAACTGCCAGTAATCCCAAAATCATCAACATGTTGCGCCGATTGAAAGAGCATTCAACTGCACCCAGCTAATGGGGTATTCATATTTTCTAGTCTCTAATTTATTTATCTATTGCCCTTCACATCAACACTCTGACAAACTTACTGGAGGGCTGTAAACGTTTTACTAATGGTAAGTTAGCTCAAGTCACTCGGTATGTAAATACTATTTAACTCAAAGTGCATGGTTACTGCATTTAATTCGAAGGCGGATTGCAAGAAATAGATTATTTCATCTATTCGGCTGCATATCATATCAACTCATATAATATATAGAGTAGTTATTTATCACGCTAAAATCGATGAGGAGGAAATAAGATAAGAAATTAACTAAAACGAGATGGCAAACATAGATACTTTATGCATCAGTGAAATTAAAAA
>JAHPZR010007122.1:0-40000 GCA_019787425.1 Platygyra sinensis | reverse complement strand
AATATATTATAACGGTGCGGGCGAAACGTGTATAGCTTACCTAAATGTTACGTGCATTTTTCGGAGCATTGACATGTTGACTGACTTTTAGTGCATATTGTAAAACAACTTATGGCAGAATTGTTAGTTTACAGTGATTTGGCCTTAAATATTTCTTCTTCAGCTTTTATGGGTCGCTTGTACAGCCGGCAGGAGCTTCTACTAACATTCTCACTGTATCAGATTTTTCCCTTAAATAATGTGTCAAAGCTTTAAGGTTGGTACATGAGAAATTCCTCAAAAACATATATATATATATATATATATATATATATATATATATTTGTCACTTCCACTCAAAACCGTCACAGGGTTTTTCTTCAAAACTACATCGTTAATTAACAAGCACACTATTTTTTGATGTAAGCGTTTTCAAAACGTGTCCTCTGTAGTCAACTGTTAGGCACACATTTCGAAAAGAACCCATTTAGATTAATATTTTTCCTTTGTTATATATTTATGTTTATTTTTCAATACTGATGACTGAACATTGGCTTGCCGTTTTAAAGACCCGTCATTTACACACGATGAGTTGCTTATACAGCCGACAGGAGCTTCTACCAACATTTTCACCGTATCACGTTTTTCCCTTAATATTGTGTCAAAACTCTAAGGTTAGTGAGAAATAACTCAAAAACATGTATTTGTCACTCCGCCCAAAAACCGTCACAGGGTGTTTCTTCAAAACTACACGGTTATTTAACAAGCACACTATCTTTTGGTATTAACGTTTATCATTAAAACGTGTCCTCTGTTAAACATACATTTTGAAAAGGACCCATTTGGATTTATATTTCTCCTATATATTGATGGTCATTTTTCAATAATGATGACTGAACATTGGTTTGCATCAGCTGAAAAGACCCGTCATTTACACACGATGAGTAGCTTATACAGCCAGCAGGAGCTTCTACCAAGTTTTCACCGTATCAAGTTTTTCCCTTAAATATTGTATCAAAGCTCTAAGGTTAGTGAGAAATAACTCGAAAACATATAATATTTGTCACTTCTACCCAAAACCGTCATAGAGTTTTTCTTCAAAACTACACGCAATCTTTTGGTATCAACCTTTATAAAACGTGTCCTGTGTAGTCAACTGTGAAACAAACATTTTAAAAAGAACCCATTTACATTAATATTTCTTCTTTGTAAAATAGTGATGTTTATTTTTCAATACTGATTACTGAACATTGACTTGCATCAGCTGTAAAGACCCATTTAGACATCAACCCTCTTGCACAAATAAGTTTCATATTATAGAGCGTCCTGTATAGAGAGAACTATTCTTTCAACCATAGTTCTTCGTAAAAGTAAGAGTTATTAGAATGTGACTGACCTATCTCCGATAATGGTTTTTGCATTGTGTCCCATGTTCTTGAATACAAGAAAACATTTGGGAAAATTGCAACATTAATGTTATACTCTACTTTTTCACAATTCTTCTTTGAAATCGAGGCCAACATGGGCAGAATATTTACCGAACGGGGAAGGTTGAGTATCCTTTTTAGTTCCTTGTCCACTTTAAGGATTTAAGGACGTTCGTGTCCAAAAACCTCCCACGTACAGATTTTTTTTAAAACTTAGACTGCAGGTAGAAAATGACAAGATTAGATTAAAAACGTAAAAAAAATCGGGGGTCACCGATCTCGTTTTGAAGATAAGGCGTAGCTCAGACCATAGCATTTCTCGGATCGTAGCGATTCTGGCCGAATTGATTACTATTGGTATATATTTAAGTTGAAGAATCAAATCTAAGTTATGTGTGTTTAACACAGCATATAGAGGCCTATTTGATAGATATGCTGTTAAATCAGCTACAATTAGCCCTAAAAATACAACTTCTAAGTTACGCACACCTGTATTCACGTACCAATTCGACCCTATTTGAATAGTATATGAGAAATAATTAAAACTTCCCACGTACAGATTTTTTTTGTTTTTTTTAGTATCAGAATAGGAAGTGATCTGCCCAAAAAAAAGTGGGGGTCACCGAGTATCCAACAAAAATATTCGCACATAAAGTTAACGCAAAAGTCATCAGCTCTATATTTTGTTGAGGTTTCGACTCTGTGCGCGCGCTTAAAAAAAGACGTGGCACGCGCGTGACCAATGAATAGCGTGCGCACTAGAGATGCGCAGTAGCATAAGGCAGATGGCCATTCCTAGAGCTTTGCCTGAATTTAACGATCTTGGACGTTCGGTGACCCCATTTTTTCTTTCGATTGATCATTTTCTCTACTGAGTTTTTTTTTTAAGTTTAGGGTAAAAATGAAAAATCTACCGACTAGAAGTATTTGGCAAAATACACCATCGATTTTCGTTCTTATTAGCTCTTCATGCATCTGTGTGGCGGTTTCAAATTTCTGTTAAAGGGTTAAGTTTTGTGAAAACGTTAGTAACATTTGGAATTATTTACGCAACAGACCCACTTCTACAAAATATGCCTAGGATCGTTTGCCTCTGTTGACTCACCTTCGATATTTTCTACTGTAAACCCCTGTAGACCGTGCTCAATTATGTGGGACCATTTTTCGAAATCACTATTGTTTACCACACGCTTTATCTCTGAAACGAAGACGGTGACCCCCATTAGTATTATATTTTTTTTTTTTCATTTTGCATTTCTGGCGCAAGTTACTCATTATATTCCTGCAGTTAAAAAAAAAAATTCTATGGAGTGGAAAATTGTTGCAATACCTTTAATTTGGAAGTGGTTTCGTCGCTGAACATACTATAATTCTTGCGGTTTTTGCTTTTGAACAATCGCACAATAAACTACGAGGATCCGCCATACTTACCTTTTAATTTCATGTAAACCATTGACTCTTTTTGAAAGCTTCTTCAGCTTGCTAATGAATGGAATCATCCATCCCAATGTGGAACTTCAAGACTACATACGGTGCTTTCAATGTCCATAATATTTGGCTCTCTTCGAGTTGGATATCTCACGGTTTTTCCATTTAAAGATGCTTGAATTTCCCGTAAATTTCTCATCTTTGTCTGCACGGTTTACATAATTGCTCGCACCAAACACTCAAGGTACGCGAGCTGTTTTCTCCGCTGCAAGTGTACTTTTCATAACTAAATTTAACCGCCATTTTGAATATGCTTGAAGCTATCCTCCAGGCTTCTTTTAGCGAGGTTTTGAACGAGATAGAGCCTGGGACTTGGACTCCCTTGGGGATTTTCGTACTGCGTGACATATCAGTCACCGATCGAAAATGATTCTCGATCTGATTTACGGCTACTCAAAACCGCTTGAAAAGGCTTCTTATTATATGGAATCCAAAGGGAGAAAAGAGGAGAGTATCGGTAGAGTTTTTAAAAAGCTTATTTTAGTGAAATCATCGTAGACACGAAATAATAATTTCGAAATAACCTTTATGTTCTCGGCTCAAAGTTTGCTTGCCGACAACGGCGCTAGCGTGACTTGTTTACGAGAAAGCCGTAAGCCAATCACAACATTGAATGTAGCGACCTATGTAACGCCGCTCGTGGTTCGGAACTTCTGGCTATGGATTGGTGGACTTCGATCCGATCTGTCGATGTCCTTTTACACGACTATGTAAATGTCCACGTGTGTAACCTACATAACCCGCATAACACCGGTCAAATTGAAAACCATAAACAACACACTGCTGATTTACAATTGGTGGCTTTGTTTCCTTTCCATTTAGTTCTTGTTCAATTTTTCGGATCACAAACACAGGCTGGATGTTGGTGTGTACTTTTAACCTCAGATCCTTAATTTTTTTCCTCACAATTATACTAAATATAGATGAATTATATTTAACAAATAGATTGCATGTTGCCGTGCGTTTGCTCAGTAATAGATCACATATGACGTAAAAATGTGTTTAAGAACGAAAAGGTGGCACACGAGGCGTAGTCGAGTGCGTCACTGACGTTCATACAACATTTGGCGTCTTCTGTGAATCTATTAGTTTTATATAATAACGAAAAGCCTTACTTCAACATAACGCGAAAGCCGGCCTTTGCCCCGCCTTTGCCCACTTTTGGCGAAGACGGAAACAAGCCATTTGACGTAATCTATTATCTATAAAAAATTAAGCAATTTCATTAGTTACTGTATATAGCAAAGAAGATTGGAACAGCACGCCACTGTCAAACCTGACTCGAGTGTCTCTCCTCGTGAAATGAAAACTTACAGCGAAAGCAGAATTGAACTGCGAAATTTTAGAATCTGAAGAAAATGCTGGAAAAATCAAGTCAGTTTTTGTCATCAGAGCCACCCAGTGAGCCGAAAAACTTGGACGTTGCCTTAAAATTGCAAGAGTTGAAAAAATACCCTCGGAAAACTTGTGGTTGCGGTCAACCTAGAGGCCATTTGATCCGAGTTTTGAATGAAAGGAGCGTAAATGACGGTGGAGATTTGGTTAAAAATTCTCAAATCAGTTTGATATAGTGTCGGAGACACATTTGAACTGCGATGCCATCGACCGTGAGCTATTTTTAGCCATACTTAACTCGCTGCTGTGCCCTGAAAAGAAATAACGGACAAGAACATTCGTATTGGAAGGCAAGGTTGTGTGTTTATTTTACCGATTTTAAGAAGTGATGTTTTGTTGTTTCATTCCTGACATCAATCAACCTTTGACACCGGGAAAAGTTGATTTTTTTAATAAATTAATCGGAAACATTTTGTTTATTGGGTTTGTTAAATTCGAGATAGAGCATTGGTTCTCGGCTTAGCAAGACCAATTTTTTACGTAGCTTAGTCTCGCTCGACTGCCGACTGAGACTGCTCGAAAATTTTATCTGGATCATTTTCTAAAAGAAACTGTTCAATGCCTCGACAAGACTTTTTGTTATCTTACCTCTTGCCCAGTCACGTAAAATATTATCCTTATTCCCAAAGCTGACGTCAATCGTGCATCTGTCCTCTAATAGATCCTAGGCGAGAACCAATCAAAATACCAGAATAACTTGGGCTATTATATAAAAACATATATTAAACATCCAATGCTCAGATCCTTAAGTTGTTTTCTCACAATATCTGTTGAGATTTGGTCTTTGAATGGTCAAACCACTCGAATCATGTCATCGATCTCTTGAGATGGCGATAAAGGCTTCTGCTGGTCGCAAACCTTTGAATCAACGGAACTTTTGATGGTAGAAGTAACAAGATGTTTGGGATACTTCAACCATGACAATACTGTTTTCAAACGGTCAAATTCGTCGGGAAAATGTGTTCAAGATGAAGATAAACGGTCAAGCATAGTTCTCAGTAAACCCTTTTTGTAAAGATTGTCAACATGACTCTAATAGTCCAAGAATAGACCTGAAATAGACGCGTTTTACGTACACCTTTTCTCTATTTGAGGCGATCGATGCAGCAACTAGATAGCCAGAATCGGGAGCATTCCATTGCCTTCCGTTAACCCAAATTAAGTCCTGAGCTGAATACAATGGCTCGCTTACCTAGAACGCGCCATTTATTTTCAAACGCGACTTGACCAGGCAGTTTTCGAACTGAATGGGATAGTGGTTATCGTTCATCAATTAAAAAAATTAAAACGGATATTGTTTAAGAAAAGATCCATTTTCCATTTGCCGTATGCAGACTATTGCAAGGCGGTTTTAATTTTCAGTAAACTGCTGTTGAAAACGGGCTTCATACCAAAAATCATCCAATTTCGCAGTTTTTTTTTTTTAACTACGAAGGGATAGTCCTTATACTTCCTAAATCTCGTTTGGTTTAGGCTCAAAATTAGGTTTAAACATTACGCTTTCAAAGCACGTAAGCCGAATTCTAATTAAGAGCTTCAGGAATTCAGAAACGCGATTTTTGTCAACAACGCTTGGCCAATTTGGGCCATTTTTTTCTCTTATTCTGACCTATTGAACGTGCGTTCGCATTTAAGGTGGCCGAACACAGTTTTCAAGTGCCTATGCCTAATTCACCATAACTTTTAAACCATTTATGCTTTGGCGCCCATGTTTTGCAAGAGTCAAGGTCAACCACAGACATATTTATTCTCGCATTTTGACTAGGGTGTGTGCTGTTGCCATGGCAACGGGGCTGATTAAAAACAAGGCTTAAATAATGGTTTTTGTTATTTAAAAAAAAATCCAGTCGTTAGATTGTTTTCATATTTTGCACACTAAGAATTGACATTAAATCCTTCTGACAACACGGTTCTAATAACATTTTGACATAGGCGATTTTCGTTATTCGCCGTTAATCGTTTTCTGTATTATTAAAAATTACCTATGTCAAAATTCAGTTTTTTTTGATAGATCATTTTCGTGGTCTCTGATCTATTTTTCTGCCACATTTCTTGAAACTCTAACGACTGGATCGTTAGAAATCGGGATGTTTCTGCTAAAACAATTGGTCTCAATTTTTCGAGCAACTGCGCATGCGTTGCATTTAACTGGGTTCTTTCGGTAACAAACAAAAGCTGAAAATTGCTGGGTTCTTTGCATCGTTACCTTTTCTAACATATCTGTGTAATAAAAGACTAAAGCCATCAATACACTGCGTTCAATTATAGAGAAAAAATAACACAGATAGTTCGGGTGTTGAGTAAATATATGATCGATCTATTGACGGCATGTTTGTCCTTTGAAATCCTTGTGCACGTGCTAAATATTGCATCAGCAAAAGCACGCTCGAAAACTGTGTTCGGCCACCTTAAATTTACCGCTTCGCCGATTATGAATAATTAATTGTCAAGGCGGATCTCATGATGATGATGATACAGACCAGCTGAAGAGCAGTTTTTTACTCGTTGTTTGTTTTGCTCATTTGTTTTTCTTTGATTTCAAGTAATAGCTATGTTTTTAGCCGACGATAAGTCGTCATTAAAGTATGAGCGTAAGGCCACTATAGTCAAAAAATTAAAAATAGGAAAATCACTTTTTTTTTTCATTTAAGCAGCAAAGTGCTTTACAATTCTTTGCTAGTCAAGCAAACAAATATTGCAAACTGAACAGAAACTGGTTGAGAATCCCAGCTGGTTGAATTAAGGTTGAACACTAGTTATAAAGTATGGAGGACTTGAATCTGGGACCACCAAACACAAATCCAATGGCAGGGAGAAGGATTTGAACTCGGCACCTTAATGAGGATCATAAATCCAGCTATGATCGCATATCACAAGTGAATCTTCCTTTTTTTCTTCAACTGGACAAGAACGTATCATGCGATACACACTTCAAACATAAATCTCTTGCACAATAAAAATGTGTCACTCGCATTGTAAACAACAACTTGAGTAGTGGCCTTGCACTCACACATTCGTCTCCTCCAATTAGAAATAAAAAAAAAAACAAAACCACAGTGATACAACTGACAGCGTTATCAGCCACAACCTCAGTTTATTCAGTTTAAGTTTACAACTTTCTATTCAATCTATTTCTCTAGTCAGATAATATATCTCCCCTGCTAGTTCTTGTTTCGTTGTGTTCTAGCTCCATAGTACAACAACAAGTTCTGAATGATTCTGACCTGAAGACCTGGAAAGAAACGCAACAACGATTTAACAACCAGACACAGTTTTGAAGATTCAGGGTCAATTTTGAACAAAAGCTTACTGCTTTAAGTAAAAAAAAAAATCAACCAAGCGCCAATCTAAATACAACTTAAAAAGAAAACTCGTGTAATCAAGCTAACTTAAAATTCATCCAAGGGCTCAGCTTAGCATGGAGTTAATTCTTACCCGCGAAATGCATACAAAAAAATACAAACACCCAAGGTAAAAGAAATTGTTGACTCTCTAGAATAAGAATTCAACGCGAATCTAAAAATTCCGTCTAGGCGACTACAATACCTCATTTTTCAAGATTCTGGCTTTTTAGCTAGTTTTTGCAAATGAAAAATTACCTACTACAAGTGAGACTTTAAACGTCGTGCATCACCTGACAGCTGACCTGTCTGTCATGCAGGTGAGTAGACATCCGTTCATACCTTTGATTTAATCTTTCATCGATCAGAACGTCTTGTTTGTCTCTATCCACTTCACGAAGTTGGAGACACGAGCAAACACAGTGTAGTAATCTGTGTAACACCAACCTGTTCCCCAGCTGACTACACCGCGCAAAACCCACTTCCCATTTTCTTCACAAACAAGAGGTCCTCCGCTATCTCCCTAAAACAGAGTAAAAACATTGAATAATTAACAATTATTCTTTGAAATCGAGGTAAATATTCTGTCACTACTCACCGAGATTGAGAAGAATAATTGTTTTAGTATATACACAGGAAGTGATCTCAACAACATTTCAGAAGGAAACCATTAAAAATCGATTTAATTGACCTCTCAATTCATGCGTGGAAAACGTGCAAGCTGTACAAAGCATCCTCGAATTCGCGAAACTATTTACAGAATCTTTGAACATGGAAAATCTATAGTTAATCTTCGGAAAAAAACCTCGTGACAGTCTAGAATAATGGTCCTTAAACACCGTTCAAATCAGTGTGAATCAAAAGTATGCTTTATTTTTGTTTGGCTCACGCATTATTCACTCGGTAGGGGGTGAATAATGCTCATTAGCCAGAGATAGCGAACCAATCAGATTGCTTAAAACACCAAGATCACTGAGTGTGTATATACTAATTTAGAGTGTTATGAATAACTTAAATACTCAAAACTACTGGTGGGGAAGAGGCACATAGAGCATATTTTCTTCACAGTATCCGTTCAAGAAGGCGACATAAAGGACTCTGGGCAAATAAAATGTCGTGATAAGGACACGGCTAATAAGGGAACGCGTGAGAGAATAAATTAATGAACGTTCACACGAACGAACGAGCGAACGAACAAACGAACGAAAGAACGAGCGGAAGGGCAGACGGAAGGATGCCCAGTTGTTTAAAAAAAAAAAAAACAATCGTCGCAAAAATGAAATTAGCAAGCAATGGTCGCTTTATATAATCATTGCACCATTATAAGGATTTATTGGATATGGACAAAATGTTGTTGCTCCTCAACGATCAAGGGGACCCAGCATTTTATTTCCAAATATACTGAGTTGATATATATTAACAACCAGTAGACAAAGTTTGACAAATTTCAGTGCGGGTTCTATTTCAGTCAGAATGACCTTAATACTCTCAGATATTGATGCACTGTCGTTCTATATTCAATTGTCCTCTTATGGAGATTCTTTAATCATTTTTTTGATTTTGAGAAACTTTGCTTTTAGAAACCAAAACTACTTCTTTTTTACCTGACAACCTCCTTTGCCCTGAGCTCCAGCACACAGCATGAGTTTTCGGTAGACCGTCCCCACAACCGCCATTTTTTCTCTGCATGTTGTGTCATTTGCCACCGGAAGCAGTGCTTCTTGCAATACTTCCGCTGCGGATCCTCCACCGATCGTACGTCCCCAGCCTAGAATGGCATTACAAAAAAAAAATGGTGGTGTTTTGAAATGTCCTGAGAAACGACGTATCCTGTGTTAACTTATTGAAATTTCTGCCCCAGAAATCGCCGAATCCATTCAGACCGCCATCAACGAGATGTTTACAAACAATTTGCTCTTCAAAAATGTGGCTCTTACAAGGCTGTAGCTCTTAAAAATATTCCGCACACTCTTTCCTGAATGAGCGGTACTACCTGGTAGTCTACAATTGATTACAAAAGTCCTTGGAACATGTAGCGTAACCGTTTTATAAATGAAGTATGAAAAAAGCGCTGCTATCCCATTAAAAACACCCTGATTTCCCCCTTACCCACCTAGTACTGGATGGCGAAATGGCAGAAATTACACGTTTAACTGGTATACATTAAACACATGCACTCAGGCAAACTTCCACCAATCAGGTCCCCACCAAAGAAAATCTAGTTATATAAACTCTTAGTGGTTTGGCCATCGTCGCTTGATAAAAAATAAAAACCAAACAGCGGTGATAAATATATCAAAAACATGCATCTTATAACCTTGACGTCTCGTATGCTAGTCAACATACATTTTCAGAAGTAGAACCGTTACAACTTTTTTTGGAAAGCTATTTATACTGTAGCAATGGGGTCATGGAACCTAGACAGAAAACATCTGCAGTGGAAATTAAAGACGTTTCAAACGAAAACTGTCTGTAAATGGACACAATGGAATAAGCAATATCTCCTTAGCTTTACAGTGATAGTCAGTCTTGCTGGACGGCAAAATTTCAAAATGGTACCACTTAATGTTGTGACCAGTTGCTTTAACGTTATCAGCAATTGCAGGTTAATAATGGTTCGAGACCCGATTATTACAGTATAAATAGCTTTTCAATAAATTCGTTACGGTTATACTTTTGAAAATGTACCTTGCCTAGCATCCGAAGCGTCATCTTCATAAGATACGTGGTTAGTTAACAGTCCGGGCCACAACCAGAACTGGATATAAATTTCCTGTAATTTCATTGGCTAACAGGCTAAACCAAAACATTGGTTTGACCGCGGAAAGACTAAGTCCCAGGTAAATAACTCTCTTGTTCTTCGAGATCATGCGAGAGGAGCAGAATGTTCGAACTTCGAAGCAAAAATATATATGAAAATCAACCCTATATAGGACGGATAAATCGAGACAATTTATCTGCCCAAGGATTCGATGCACGGATATCAAGATACCGTTGATTCACCAAGCGTTGTGTGCAAACCGAGTACGCGTGTCACCAGTGTAGTGGAACGTGTGGATTTTTTCGCTAAGTTCGGCGCTAAGCTGTAATAAATATTACAAGATACCTAAGCAAATTAAGAGGAAAACACCCCAAAAGAGGCATATTATGTGGTGAAAATGGTTTGAGAAGCGATCCCTCGAAAGTGGATGAGTATTTGTAAGTCTAGGACTGGTCTCCGTCTGTTGTGAGCGATGATATTTTGGCCTAGCGGACTGGCACATTAAGCTTAAACCCCTGTAGTTTGATGGTTAACAGTTCGGGATAATAACACCGTTTCGACATGAACATATGAAAAGTTCAGCCCGTTTACAACCAGTGTTTGCCTGATAATATGGTATGCTACAATGCCATATAAAATATGGGAACATTTGAACGGTATCCGTAAATAATTCTATATTTTCACAAATAAGCATCTGCTGTTTTTATTCAATAATTGTCTCTGTCCAAGTGAAACTTATTTGAAGTCATCGGGCAGAATGCTTGGACATCATTAATTATTCATAACCACTGAAGCGGGGAAATTTGAATGTGAGCGCCGCTCATTAGCCCACAATAAGAGAAGAAAGAGCCGAAATCAGCCGACCGGCGTTAATAAAACTCGCTTCCCAGATTTACAGAAGCAACAACTTAAAAACCCAAGAGCGGGCTTTTGAAGAGGAAGGGTTAATCTTTCATTTGCACATAAAAGGAAGAAGTTTTACAAAGTGTAAGGCCTATCCCTTTAACCTTGAAAATGACAAAAAAACGGGTATTTTTTGTATGGAAGCCAAATTCCAGAGCGATTTTCTGAAAACTCAAACTAGCTTCCAAAAACCCAAGAGCGGGAAATGGAAGATGGATCTTTCCTGAAACAGAATCCGTTTTGATTTTGAAAATTGGTGAAGGATAACCACTATCCCTTTCAGTTCTAAAATTTTAAGTCGGAGTTCCGTTCGAAAATGGCGCTGATGCCATTGTTTTCAGCCCATGACTGAATAACAATGGTTGCCAATACGAAACAAAAGCCTACTCAAGAAAATCATTCATTTGACTGACTGAATCTTCCCGTGATCGGGTTGGACGGACAATCGGCGAAAACATAAGGAGATTTAAACGAAGGATGGAAACGATAACCAATGGAAAAAAAAAAAGAAAACTATTCCGATCAGAGACGTGGATTAATATTACGATCAATCCCGAAGAGATCGAGCAGTCGCCAAACGATACAATAGCGCAACTGATCTAGACTACATTAGCTTCATACAATCTTTAAGATCATTAGTCTTTGCGATCAAAAGTCGCCGGTGATCGAAATACGCTTGTAATTCGAAATGAACTGGAAATTTCTTAAAGTAAAGTAAAATTAGGCAAATTAAAAAGTAAAGTGAAGTAAGACATATGAACTCCAGCAGGTCGGGCATGTCTAAAATCTACTAACAAAACCAAGGTCGAGTGTTTATTTGTGTTTGTTTGTGTTCGGTAATCGAGCAAAATCGAATATTTTATTTACTGTGATTGATCTTGATCGTATGATAATCAAACATTCGACTGAACTCGATAATCGACCGTTAGGCACCCGAACGATTGGTGTTAGCTTGGGCTCGATTACCGAACAATTCGATTGGATTTGCCGGGATCAAATCGACTACCAGGACATCGATCGCCATGTTAGCTAGTGTTTGGGTTCGCTTAGGACGTAACGAAAGAGAAAACTTGTCTATTCAAACAAAGTAAGAAACAAAAGCGGTTTGTGCTAAACGAAACAAAGGGAGTAACAATAGCGCACTGGTTTCATTGTTTAGTTTGCCGCCTCCATCAGGCTAAATGAGCATTGCCGTGCGTTCATAGCAACCAATGAATAAGCTTCTTTTGGGTGCTATGAATAATAACAAGCGTTATAACAGACCTTTCCAACTGCAAGTAAATGTCCCGAGAACAATAGGCATTCTTCGCGATGAAACCTTTATTTAAGATGCTATTTTTCTGTCATTCCTATTCTTTCTATGTTCTAAATACACAAACAATTGCAAAATGGAACAAAAGAACATGTAATTTAGGAGATATGTATATTTCTTACTGGGCAAATTGTACAGTGAATAGAAGTGGTGTGGCTGGAAATCATACAGTATTTCTTGGAATATGTATCTGTCACAAAAAACAGGTACCACTAAAAGATTGTTCCCAGAAAACTGATTATTTTTATGTGCTGTTACTTATCTACTGATGTGAGATTTGAATACAGCATCAAATTTCTGACTTGTCTCAGCCAGTCTTTGATGTCACCAATCAATACTCCTTCTATGATGGGTGATGGAGATGCATGTCTGCAGAGTTGTATGATGTGATTGTGTGGTAATAACCAGTTGCACAGCACTGTTTTCAAAGGAACCTTGAATAAACATTGGAACACTGAAAGAACTACCAGTATAATTAAAAGAAAAATGGTTTCATCGAAAGGGTATTGTAAGTAATTAATTATTGAAGTCAGTCCATATTTACTTGGGGTCTGGCCTCACAAAATAATAAGAATTCAATACCAACTGCATGACAGTCATTTTATATTCAAGGTACAAGATCAACATTAATATGCCTTTCATGGGTCTATTAAAAATACTCCTCAAACTTAAGTTTGAAAAATGTAGACTAAATGTTGACATTTTAATGAAATCATGCATTCAATTCCAAAATCATAGGTTTACATGTATCTTCCTTCACACTTTCTGTCATTCTTCCATGTGATAACCTAAAGGAAATAAGAAATTAAATTAAAGCATTAGCATGTAAGATGATAATAATAATAATAATAACAATAAAAATAACAACAACAATAATAATAATAATAATGACGACAACAACAACAGCTGCAGCTGAAGGAGTAGTATTACAAGGCTACAAATAATTATCTTCACAAAAAAAAAAATAATGCCTGACTAAGACTCCACTATGGTTGAACAAAGACAAAACAGAAATTGGTAGGAGAACACATGTTAAATTTCATTTTTGATTCATCGCAACATATATGTTTGTCCCAGAGGAAAGATTCGGCCAGACGTAATGTTCGACTAGAGTTGGGATTTTTTTGTCTGATATGGGGAAATATGGGTTGGCAATTGTCCGATGACCGATTATTATTTGCAGCCCTGTGGTAGTGGTAGTAGTAGTAGTCGTAGTAGTAGTAGTAGTAGTAGTAGTAGTAGTAGTAGTAGTAGTAGTAGTAGTAGTAGTAGTAGTAGTAGTAGTAGTAGTAGTAGTAGTAGTAGTAGTAGTAGTAGTAGTAGTAGTAGTAGTAGTAGTAGTAGTAGTAGTAGTAGTAGTAGTAGTAGTAGTAGTAGTAGTAGTAGTAGTAGTAGTAGTAGTAGTAGTAGTAGTAGTACACTCCTCCTTGGGCGTTTAGCGGACATCAGTGGCGCTTAGCGGACCTTTGTAGAGGCGCTGAGCGGACATGTGGCGCTTTCCGGACATTGATGGCGCTGAGCGGACGTTTTCCGATGGCGCTTAGCGGACGCTATGGCGCTTTGCGGACAAAAGAGGCGTTTAGCGGACATTATGCAAATTTTGGCGCTTAACGGACTGTCCGATGCAATGGCGCTTTTTTCTGTTTTTTCAGTGTCTGCCCGTTTTTCGATAATACAGCTCAAAAGGTTCATAATTTGTATTCTAGCATGTCCTTACATCTTCTATTTAATGCGCGTTATCTTTAGCCGATTTTAAGTATTTTGGGTGTGCCTTTCCCATGATAGGTGTTCTTCTCACCTTAACAGATATCAAGACGAGCGTAAAACTGTTTCGAACTTACACTGTCGTGAGCAAAACTGGAATCTCATCAAAACATGTTAAAACCAAAATCATTAGGTTTTCATCGTCTTGGGAGCCGTTGTTGCAGGTGTTAATCATCCAGGATTGTTCTATGTGTTAACCAAAATGTTAAACTTGGCACTATCTAAAATCTTGCTGACTATTAAGTTTTTAGGTACAAAAAGGAGAAGATTAAACTGGTCAGAGATTGTAATGCAGCCCCCATATTGAATCAATTTTGCAATGGTCTAGAAACTGTAGATTGTAGCGATGTTAACGTATTGTAATATACAGTAAAAAAAATGCAAATGTAAATCATTCTGATTTATAGTGCACATGCACTTAGCATAGGACTAAGTTACTTGTAGGTTGTCGTAGCTTTACATGATAGTTTTCTGCAGTTATGATATAGAGAAATGATTTTTTGAGACATATTTTAAGTAGAACTTAAACAATGAAGAAATAGATTTTTAAACTTATTTGTTCATAATAATTAACAAATAGCCTTTTTCACGGTTAGCTTTGCACATTTGCATTACAATAAAATCTAGCATATCTGCGAGGCAATTTCAGTCGGGCTAAAACTACAAAATAGCCCGAAATTGCCTCGCATACGTGCTAAATTTTATTGTAATGCGAATGCGCAAAGCTAACCGTGAAAAAAGGCTATTGCCTTTAAAAAAATCCCTAACCTTAACCCTAAGAATTTCCCCTTTTAGCTCCCAAATTTTTAGGTTTAAACATAATCTAAGTTTCACTATTTTTGTGAAAAAGCTTTGAACTTTTTGTCTCTTTTTCTTTTTATGTAATCATACCACGGAAAGCTTATAAACAGTCAAAATTGACTAGAGTGCTTCAAAGGAGACTGAGAATTAGACGAATAAATGTGCTTTTCTCGGGGTGGTAGGGGCGGGGAAAAGGTCGGAACTTTCCTTTGAAGATATGTCCGTGCCTAAAACGGTACGAATTGTATGCTAATCAGGGGCGTTGCTGAGAATGACGTCAACCAAAACCCTGTTTTAATTGAAACTTCGTGATTCTTATCATTACTGATGCCCTTTTTAGAGCGCGTACATGGTGCTCTATCTACGCACTAAGCAATGAAAAAATTAAAACACCTGACGATATATTTCCTATCTTTCTTATCATATTTTACCTGTACTTAGATTAACGTCGTCCCTGAAAGCATTTTTTTGCTATCTGGCTATCCAGAACCTGTCAGAATAACAGGAAATTAAACCACGCGACAAATCTTAAAATCATAAATTGTGAGAATTAATGTTTTTCAAGAGCAAAGTGACAGTGCTCCAGAGATAAAAAAAAAAAAAAAATGCGCCTTAAATGAATAATCCATTTTTCTTTGTTCGATTGATTGCGGACGGGAAAATGACACACTCGTCATGCTAAAGTTCAAATATGAGTAATTTTATTAAACAAGGCCTTTTCATTGGCCATTAATCAATGAAAATAATAAAGTACTCATAAGCATGCGAATCTGTGTAAATCGCATTCATTCATTCGAAAGGCCAACTTCTTCACAAATGAAAACTTTTCTTAACCCTTTCCTGCCTGAGACCCACTTATAGATTTTACTCTGTCTAACGCCAGACAATTTTACTAGTCACGAGACAGCGTGGCCGAGTGGTTAGAGCGTCGGATTTGAAATCCGTAGGTCGCGGGTTCAAATCCCGTTCTGACCACTAGCTGATGTTGTTCTCGGAAGCCCCGAGTTCAACTTCTCGGCTACGTTTGTAAATAGCCAACTGGTTTGCCTCCCGCCAGTTGGGATTCTTAACCTAGTTATGTTTATTTGAATATTAATTTGTCATTGTTTGTTTGCATTGGTCCTGAAAAGCCTCGATGGGGAGTGGCCAATTAAGTATACAGTATACAGTAAAGGGAGACCCCTAAGGCAATAGGGGATTAAAGAAATATAAATCCAAAGGTTTAAGTAGTAAAGGCAAAATCGCAGGCATCACTGATGCTTCCGTGAAGTAAAAAGTAAGTCTAACGGCCAACGTCTTTAATAAGTGGAGACTCTACTTATAGTCGTTATAGAAATACAAATCCAAGGGTTAAAGTTGTAAAGGGTAAATCAGACGCATCACTGCTGCTTCCGTGAGGAAACTAAGTCAAACAGCCAACGTCTTTAATAAGTGGAAACTTTACTTATAGTCCTTATAGATATATAAATCCGAAGGTTAAAGTAGTAGTAGTTCATGATCAGTTAAATGTTTTGCTAACCAGAACAATCCAGCACAGAAAATATCGTTACGACGTGGCTCTCGAGTTTCCATGATTACTCGCATGGAATCCACACGAGCCGCACAAAATTTGCGTGTACCCCCACTTGTTTTAATGGCAGATTTTAACTAAGAACCACAAAAAATAGATATATAACGCGGGTCTATGACTTGCGGTCATCGCCGTCGAATATGGCTCCTTTTAGAACGAGACAATTAGCGATTCGATGACTGGTTTAAAACTGGAGAAATTATTTAAAAATAAATTTGGTTCTGAAACTTTGCTGCTCTGCCCAACCCCCCTCCCGTGCCGGAGAATCGAGGTTTACTGGTACCCAGTCCATTACCGCGTGTTCGGGCGCAATGAATGGGTAATCTTGTGGCGACATTTTAACCGTTAGCTTTAAAAATAAATTTTCTAAGTTAAAACTATTTGCGAAAATAGATGTGTTTTTAATGTTTGCAACTGATTCCCAAGAGCTGTACTATCAATGTGTTTTATGAATATGATACATGTGCTAGAAAGCTTTATTAACACCCCTTTAGCTCCTCCTTCGAACCCGCGCTCCGGTTTTTTTTTTTCTTTTTAATAAGCTCCCCTCTCTATAAATCCCACCTCTGCGTTGGTGGTAGATCATATCATTACAGTCATTTGAACAAAAGAGCAAGCCAATTTTAGGCGTTAACAATAATTATCCTTACTCACGCGCGCCGTATTCCAAAAGTAAGAAACATTTACTGCAATTAAGCTTAAATTACGAATTCATGTGAGCTGACAAGAACAGTAGAACACTCTATTGGAAGCCACTGCCCCATACGATTTTCCCTTAACGATTTTTCTTACAATTGCAAACTTTATAAGCACCTTATAAAGGGAATAATGATGTGCATAAACAAAAACGTGTAATTACCAAAGATGGAGTTCTCAGTGTAAGGCTGAGAGAGGTCTGAGAACAACTTAAATAACTCTTACTCTACTGGCGCTTTCCGGACAGATGATAATCATATTATGCCCATTTATTTAATTAAAGGTGATTTAAGGCTGTTTGAGTTTTGTTTTTTTTTTGGTTTGAGTTACATGCAAGGAAGTAGCACATAAGCATTAACTCAGACGTTAAAAAAAAAAAGATTTACATTGCCTAACTATATTGCGTATAATAATTATCAAGCACCTTGCGCAACTTCAACAAACAGCGCTCTGCGGACATAAGAAGCACTTTTAACGGTAACATAAAAAATTGTATCTGATGCCGCAAATCTTAACAAATTAATCTTGCACTCCACCCAACTGTTGCCAATACGTACATGCACCAATAGTTAAAATATCAAGCTAGAAGTTCACTTGGGTCACAAATTATGAATATGTTATAAATGGTCACTAATTAAGTAACAAACGTATTTTCAGAAAACGTACGAAAAACTTGCCCCCCAAAAAACGTCCCAGTGTTTCACACCCAAGCTCTCAAATGTTACAGTTTATGCGAAGTTTTAAGTTTTCAGGAGGTAAGTCAGGAAAAGCTTAAGTATTGGCGAAGTTATAGACATTTGAACATTAGACGCAAATGACGTTTGCGTCTTTGATCGGTGACATAAAAATATATCTATAGAATACGTTTGCAGTTAGAATTTTTGTTATACTTTTAATATGAAGGCATTAACAAGATTTTCGTTTTAGACAAGTTTTGAAAAGTTTCCATGCAAGTTATTTTTTTAAAGAATTTTTCAAATTTCACTGTGATTGCAGCCTTGGTGCATGTCTTAAACTGTGGATATTAACACGATGTCTTTCTATTGATCTAACCAAAGTTACACAGTTGTAAAGAACAAAGACAGTTGTCAAACATACTTGGGAACCAAGGAAATTCCTTCATATATAAAGGCGCTACATCTCTCCAGAGTTAGCCAAAATCACCCCTTTGTGGCGCTTTGCGGACATGAAAAAGTTTGAAAAAATCTGTAGAAAATTCCCTTTAAGACCTAATAGTTTGAAACATTGCACACAAGCATACAAAAACATATTCTTTAATGTGGTGTACAAAAACTGGCTTACTCTCACGATTTAAGACAAGTTATTTTACAAAAGTGCAAAAAAAGCACACTTTAATGGAATGGCGCTTTGCGGACATTTTGTCACACTCAAACATCCCTAACTAAAAGACGTGCTGATAGTACCATATAAACACGATTTAGCTCAAACGTCACATACGCATTGCCCATACATACATCTAACTTTGTGGTGAAAATCACTTCTAACTTCCATAAAATGATAGAGTTAGAGAAGAATAAAGTCAAAAACGTTCAAACATGGGGCTTCCCGATTTTCGCGTAACCTGAAACACCCACTCGACATTATACCTTTACTGAACTTTTTGGTACGAAATAACGATGCTTTTTTAAATTACTAGAGTTACTTGCCGCAGCTATATAAGCTTGTTTAAGACACCTAAAGCCAACATTTGGTCTATTTCTGGGTTTTAAAGCGATTTCCTAGCACGAACGGGCAGAATTGGCGCCAAGCGGACGCATTTTTGCCTTTACCAGACTATTTCTCAAACTTAATTAAGCAGAATACGCTCATAAACTACCATTACATAGACCTTAGTCTTAGCCATGCTTTTGCCAAGTTTCAGGTAATTTTTTTATACTGTTGCTGAATAATAGCCTTTTGGAGTTACCAAGAGAAAGTGTCCGCTGAGCGACCTAACGGGAGGAGTGGTAGTAGTAGTAGTAGTAGCAGTAGCAGTAGCAGTAGCAGTAGCAGTAGCAGTAGCAGTAGCAGTAGCAGTAGCAGTAGCAGTAGCAGTAGCAGTAGCAGTAGCAGTAGCAGTAGCAGTAGCAGTAGCAGTAGCAGTAGCAGTAGCAGTAGCAGTAGCAGTAGCAGTAGCAGTAGCAGTAGCAGTAGCAGTAGCAGTAGCAGTAGCAGTAGCAGTAGCAGTAGCAGTAGCAGTAGCAGTAGCAGTAGCAGTAGCAGTAGCAGTAGCAGTAGCAGTAGCAGTAGCAGTAGCAGTAGCAGTAGCAGTAGCAGTAGCAGTAGCAGTAGCAGTAGCAGTAGCAGTAGCAGTAGCAGTAGCAGTAGCAGTAGCAGTAGCAGTAGCAGTAGCAGTAGCAGTAGCAGTAGCAGTAGCAGTAGCAGTAGCAGTAGCAGTAGCAGTAGCAGTAGCAGTAGCAGTAGCAGTAGCAGTAGCAGTAGCAGTAGCAGTAGCAGTAGCAGTAGCAGTAGCAGTAGCAGTAGCAGTAGCAGTAGCAGTAGCAGTAGCAGTAGCAGTAGCAGTAGCAGTAGCAGTAGCAGTAGCAGTAGCAGTAGCAGTAGCAGTAGCAGTAGCAGTAGCAGTAGCAGTAGCAGTAGCAGTAGCAGTAGCAGTAGCAGTAGTAGTAGTAGTAGTAGTAGTAGTAGTAGTAGTAGTAGTAGTAGTAGTAGTAGTAGTAGTAGTAGTAGTAGTAGTAGTAGTAGTAGTAGTAGTAGTAGTAGTAGCAGCAGCTGCTGCAACTAACAACAACAATCTTTACACAGGTTGTTGATGAAAGTGAAGAGTGATCATCACAGTAAATTTTCCAATTTAAGCAATTGGAAAGAAGCCTGAAAATAATCAGGGCTTCAACAGGATTCGAACCTGTGACCTCCGCGATACCGGTGCAATGCTCTACCAACTGAGCTATGAAGCCACACATTGGGAGCGAGGTCAATTTATCGAGTTCATATCTTCCCGTGCAGTGAAATGATGTGAAGTATATACATAAAATAATTCATATTTGTACTGCGGTTGTTGATGAAAGTGAAGAGTCATCATCGCAGTAAATTGACCTCAATAAATTGACCTCGCTCCCAATGTGTGGCTGCGATGATCACTCTTCACTTTCATTAGTGGCAGTAATTCATACATTTCAATGATATTTTGCAAATGGCTTCTGTGACAAATAAAACAATGTTTAGCATTATCACTACAACACTGGTGGTGGCTGGTACATATCCCAAGCTTAATTTTAAAAGCTCTAGTAAGTGACACCCTCTATCCATCATAATCATGCTTGCTTACAGGCCGGGGCCATTCTAATAAGGGACAAGCTCCAGATAATAATAATAGATGCAATTGCCCTCTTGCCAAAGAGTAAATGCTATATTATTATTTTGGAGATGATTAACTTACCGGTACTCTTATCTGCATGTCCTCATAGCCCTCAAATGATTGCACTGATCTGAGGATTTTTTTCTCTTAATCATCTAGGTCCTGCAATATGTATTAAATTTAAAAGACTTATTTTGAATGCATGCACATGTATACAAACAACCATTACTAAAGTTGAATTTTTAAGTCCAATAAAAACTTGTGTCTACCTTAAACTACTGCCTTTCTACCAAAGATTAAATTGTCCAGTAGATTCTACTGAACATGATATCACCAAATCGAATATATTTTAATCAAACTTATAGTGGAACTTGGAACTGTACAACAGTTTCTTTGAATTCAAATGTCAAAATATTAATTACTGAAGGAATTACTATTCAAAGTAGATTACATACCTTGGTGCAAGTGATTTCTTCTTTTGTTTAACACCCACATGATCAATTTCGGCAACATAAACACTTGTAAGGATGCAGCTAATCTGGTGTTGCATGTTACACGTTTGAAAGCACAGCACTATGTGAGGAAGTCTTGCACTAAAACGAAAATAGCACCAAATTCAAGGAAATTGTATGCAGATTTCGCACAAATTTTTTGAAAGACGGAAAAAATTGCTACGTACCTTATTTCTTTGGATGTTTGGTGCCTTGTCAGGAAAATTCTTGCCGTAAAACACACCCAATTTCAACGGTTTCACGTATAAAACCGCGTGAAATCCTTTTCAGACGCCATTTTTTTCACACTCCGTGCTTTCTTCATTATTCATAGGAAAGGTTCCTAAAGTACTGTAGGAAAAGAGCACTTCAAGGCCGAGAAAAGAGCCGAGATATGCCCACGTATCGCGTCCCTAAGTATGGGCGCCATTTTGTGAAGTTCGATGATGTCACTATATATCCAGTTCTGGTTGTGGCCCGGACTGGTTAAGGGGCGAAGTTACGGCATGTCTATCGCTTTTTAAACTCTTTTTATGCTACTTTACCAGTGATATAACAGCTTATTCCTGAAGGTATCTGATCTCTGCGATTTTCCGGAAGACAGACTTTGTTGACCTGGTCACTTGCTGTGATTGGCCACTCAAGTTTTAACAATGCTACATCGTTTTCGACTGTCTGATCGTTGTAGTTCTCGTGATAAGTGATATTTATCACGTTGATTGTTTCTTGCACCGCTGTGGGAGAACCCTCGCGATAGTGAGAACCTGGAGACAAAAGGAAGAAAATAGAAAGGAGAATTACTTTGAATTATTTTGACAAAATAAATTATTGAAAGGAGGGATGAAAGAACAGTTCGAGAAGGGAAAGAAAAGGATGGCATTTTAAGGATAAAACATTAGGTTACAGTCGATCCACATCCCAAAAGTTGCTATGTGATAAACTTACCAACAGTAACTTTAAACATGTCAGGTTTAGAGTTAAAGTTCACACAATGAGCGGCGGTCAGAACCAAGTCATTTTCAATTAGTGATCCTCCACAAATGTGACCGTACGCATAGTAATCTGGGTAATCTCTGTATCGGAGAGAAATCTGCCATGGCCATGAATTAGGTGTAGCCTCGTCACCGTTTACCACGCGGGACGACTGGGTGACACGATTTCCACATTCAGCTGTTGCAGTAAAAAAAAATCATCAAAAAGGAGTAACTATTTCACATATCAAATATTACTTCTTCTTTAGTTCATTTATCAATGCTTAGAAAGGTATTCCATATCATTGTTTATTCCGTTGAATGGATTCCAATGAATTGCTTTGGGCATTCTTGCTGGGCATATTTTTCTGGTCATCAGTTATACCTCCGTTGAGAACGTAGATGTACACAGCAATTCAGGATTTCCCTTGAGTTTAATAGGAGATAAATTACCTTTCCTTTGACTACTGTCTTTTAAATAACCGGGATAAAGAAAAATTCAAGAACTAAATGTTTTTTTTTTAATTTTTTTTTTTTTTTTTTTATGTAAATGCTGAGAAGAACGCGTCATCACAGAAGATACCGTTAAGGACGCATCCAGAGAATTCTTTGATTTGTTTCATGATAATTTTAATTTCTTTCCCTTTCAAATTCAATTGATAATTTAAGTCCAAAGTTTTATTTGTTCAACGCCTCCAATTCGTCAAAGTAAGAAATGCTTTTCTTCACAACTTTGCCGGTGGAATGATTGCTAAAACGGCTATTCATCAGCATTGCACAAAATATTGGCCTGGGTGAGGCCTGTTTTGAATTACTTCATATTTCGTAATATGCATAATATAATTTATAGATAATTTTCTTCCTCCTTTTTTTTTTTCTTGAATCATATACACAGTTCATTTATCAGCTACTTTATTTCTGGAACTTTATGAAAGAAGCATTACAACAAAGCTTTTCGCTATTGAAAATTGAAAAATCCAAGCTGTTTTCCTTTGTTCTAAGGAATTTTGACCATTTTTTCTTTTACTTTCCATTAGGGTCGTAAGGCAAGATTGCATGTTTAGTGAAATAGCAGCGATACTGCTCAAAAAACGGACTTATATACATGACTTTTATGTTGTACTTGTAATATTATTCAGCTTTGGGATCGTTTTCATGGGGATTAGATTCCCTAAAACTGAATTTGATTCACTGGATTCCTTTTCCGTCCTTGTTTTAGAAACTTGTGGAAATAGGACCTCATATCTTACAAAGCACAAACCTCTCACTCCCTCAGCTTCTTACCTTCTGTAAGCGATGGTAGTGGAGCGAGTAGAACTGCCAGCAATCCCAAAATCATCAACATGTTGTGCCGAGTGAAAGAACAGTGAAACTGCGCCCAACTAGATGATGTATTTATCATTTATAGTTTTCGATTTATTTATTTTCTTTAACATTAACAAATAAACTCAGTCAAAGACTCTTAGCGTTTTAAATGGACTTAAAACATTTTTAATGGCCACAAAAATGTCTATAAACAGTTTTGACGTTGTCGTTTGGCACTCGTAAGTAAGTATGTATTCTCCCACACTAAAGTGGCTGCCACGCTTTGAGCGGAATATGAGAAATCGAGCGTAGCATCGTTAGATCTATTCAACTTAGTATGAGAGGCCTTTTTCAATTCATTAAATTTGACTTTTTTTTTTCTCTTTGAAGATAACTTCAAGTTCGTTACCGAGCTAATATCAAGGGAGACGAAATTAGACATCTGAAAAAAAACATCTGCAACAAGAAAACAGGCAAAATGCAAAATGTATCTATTGTGTATTTTTAAATAGTTTACTATGCAAAATTTAGCCATCTGGTTTGCAAATATTGGAACACGTTCAAGCTTTTACTCAAAGATCTGCAGCACGTTTCAATTTTCAAAATGTCATGTAGTCCGGAAAAATCACTAGATTTCCGTTCAATGTCTTTTAAAGCACCAAGGCTAACAGTTGGAAAAATGCCTCTAAACAATATAGAGTTTCTTACCGCAGTAAAACAAGTTTCGTCATGGTATGCCAATGTTAAAAGGCTGCTGATATACACTTGCAGCTGAGTAAAGTCTCGGACTAATGTAATACCACGCTACGCAACCAAAATATGCGACGCAATAAAAAGCACGCAATATATTTCGACACTGTGGCGTGTAACATGTCACTTGGTGATCCAAAATCACGTAATATATTAAACCGGTGGTGCGAAACATGTATGGCTTACCTCGATGCTACGTGCATTTTTCGAAGCATTGACATGTTGACTGACTGTTAGTTCATTTTGAAAAACAACTTATCTCAGAATTGTTTGCTTACAGTGATTTAGTCTTTAATAGTTCTTCTTAAGCTTTAATGGTTCGCTTATACAGCCGGCAGGAGCTTCCTCCAGCATTTTCACCGTATCACGCCTTTCCCTTAAATAATGTGTCAAAGCTCTAAGGTTAGTGAGAAATAACTCGAAAACACATATTTGTCACTTTCAGTCAAAAGGTTCCTCCTCAGGGTTTTCTTCAGAACTACATCGTTAACTAACAAGCACACTGTCTTTTGAAAATAACGTTTAAAAAACGTGTCCCCTGTAGTCAACTGTTAAACATACACTTTGAAAAAAAACCCATTTAGATAAATGTTTTTTCTTTGGTAGATATCGATGTTTATTTTTCAATTCTGATGACTGAACATTGCCTTGCATCAGCTGTCACCCAATTGTTCACCATAGGTGGCTTATACAGCCGGCAGGAGCTTCCACTAACATTTTCACCGTATCACGTTTTTCCCTTAAATTATGTGTCAAAGCTCTAAGATTAGTGAGAAATAACTCGAAAACAATTTGTCACTTCCACTCAAACCGTCACAGGTTTTTTCTTCAAAACTACATCGCTAATTAACAAGCACACTATCTTTTTGTATTAATGTTCATAAAACGTGTCCTCTGTAGTCAACTGTTAAACAAACATTTTCAAAAAAACCCATTTAGATTACTATTTCTCCTTTGTTACATATTGATTTTTATTTTTCAATACTGATGACTGAACATTGGCTTTCATCAGCTGTAAAGACCCATTTACACACGATGGGTCGCTTAATTATACAGCCGGCAGGAGCTTCTACCTACATTTTCACCGTGGCACCTTTTTCTTTTAATAATGTGTCAGAGCTCTAAGGCTAGTGAGAAATAACTCGAAAACATATCTTTGTCACTTCCACTCAAAACCGTCACATTGTTTTTCTTCAAAACTACATTGTTAATTAACAAGCAGACTATCGTTTGGCATTTAACAATTAAACTACGTGTTTTGTACGAGCAGATAGTCAACGAGGCGCAGCCGAGTTAACTATCGCTCGTAGAGAACGAGGGCGAGTAGTCTAATCGTTTTAGTATAAATTTACCGTGGTCTCATTACATAAAAAGAAAAAAAAATGTCAAGAAACGCGTAGAAAAGAAATGTTTTATTATGTTACATCAGGTTCAAACGTGGCGCGCGATGTGTACTGATGCGTGCAGAAAAAGGATCACGTGTACAATCACGGGTGCAACTGTTTTCTATCAGTATATAGAAAATGGTAATATAGCCAATCATATTCACGGATTCACAATAGACTACGGTAAATTTATATCAATAACGTTTATGAAACGTGTCCTCTGCAGTCAACTGTTGAACAAACATTTTGAAAAGAGCCCATTTAGATTAATATTTCTCCTTGTTATATATTGATGTTTATTTTTCAATACTGATGACTGAACATTGGCTTGCATCAGCTGTAAAGACCCATTTACAAACCAACCCTTTTGCACAAATAAGTTGATATTACAGAAGGTCCTGTATAGAGACAACTATTCTCTCAACTGGCGTTCTTCGTTAAAGTTAAAGTTGCCAGGATGTGACTGACCTATTCCCGATAATGATTTTTTAATTGTGTCGCTCGCAAACAGGTACGTGAGTAGCTTGCTCTCTGCAACATGCTGCCATTTATTTTTTTTTTATTATTATTATTAAAAGTTAAATTGTACGTGCATTTTTCGAAGCCTTGGCATTTTGACTGACTTTAAGTGCATTTTGAAAAACAACTTATCTCAGAATTGTTTGTTTACAGTGATTTGGCATTTAACATTTCTTCTTCAGCTTTTATGGATCGCTTATATTCATACAGCCAGCAGGAGCTTCTACCAACATTTTCACCGTATCACGTTTTTTCCTTAAATAATGTGTAAAAGCTTTAAGGTTAATACATGAGAAATAACTCGAAAGTATATCTTTGTCACCTCCACTCAAAACTGCCCCAGGGTTTTTCTTCAAAACTACATCGTTAATTAACAAGCACACTATATTATGGTATTAACGTTTATAAAACGTGTCCGCTGTAGTCAACCGTTAAACATGCATTTTGAAAAGAACCTTTTTAGATTAATATTTCTCCTTTGTTATAAATTGATATATTTTTTTTCAATACTGATGACTGAACAGTGGCTTATATCAGCTGTAAAGACCAATTTACAAACTAACCCTTTTGCACAAATAAGTTCATATTCCAGAACGTCCAGTGTGCATTCTTACACTTCAGAAAATCTACTTCATTCTTCTTCAGAAAATTTTTACATAAAAGGTTCAAGACTTGAAATACAAAAACGCCTTTTCAAGACCGGGTGCTTAACTATGGATTGAGATGCCAAGCACTCTGAGAGATCGAGAGCTACCAAAGAAATCATTCAAACTCAGAATTAAAAATAAACTACTAAGTGTTCTCGAAGATGAAGATTCTTTCATTGAGATTCCCAGAATCATTTCTAAGTTAAAATGCCAGTAACAAACAAACAAAAAAGAAATATTATCTATTTTTCCCACTCTTTCTTTTTTATTTCACTCACTTTTTTCCTAACTTTCCATTTTTCTCTGCTTACCATAGCTATATTAATAGTAATAAATGTAATAATAATAATAATAATAATAATAATAATAATAATAATAATAATAATAAATAATTTGTAGCTATTGATCGACTGGCCCGCCTAGACTAGCATAGCTATCCAACTGTAAAATGCGGGTTTTTATTAAGAAATAAAATGATGATGATGATGACGATGACGATGACGATGACGATTATGATGATGATGATGATGATGATGATGATGATGATGATGATGATGATATAGGGACAAATATTCTCTCAACCAGAGTTCTCTGTTAAAGTAAGAGCTACCAGAATATGATTGACCTATCTCCGATAATGGTTTTGGAATTGTGTCTTGAATACAAGAAAACCTTTGGGAAGAGAACCACTTGCTTGTTGACGTTACACTCTGCTTTTACAGATTTAACTATTCTTCTTTGAAATCGAGGCCAACCGTGGCAGAATATATACCAAACGGGGAAGGTTGAATACTGTTTTTAGTTTCTCATCGATTTTAAGCTGAAATATTCCTGTGGATGTTCTCAGATTTTACTTTATGTTCATTTCGGGTAGCTCGCTTATTAACTCGTGAATTGCACAGAATATGAGAACATCGAGAATCGTAGAATTGATGAACGCCACAAGTTTTCATTCAGTCGATGCGGACTTCGTATGGATTTTGCAGAAACGGAAGTCGTTAATGTACGGTTATGGTACGTTAAATGCGCATATAGCGAGCGAAAGGATTTAAATACAAAGCATTAATTTATTGTACCGTTAAAAACAACGTAAATAGAAATGGCACAAAACAATTCTATCCGGAATCGATCGCAAGTCCCTGGATTCGTAGATTTGTCCACTCCCCACTGTGCTAAGTCAGAAACACATGGTTAGTTACAGAGAAAGCAAAGAGTAACACTATAATTGAACCAATGACGTCCGTGCAACGAGCAGTTGATTTGTCCTTCACCGAACAACTGTTCTTAGTATGTTATTTTGGTATTTGAGGATTTTACAGACGAACGACAACGCCATTTGAGAGGTCACACTGTGTACATTCGTCGGCAAATAGGGTTGCTACGTTTTTTTAAGGGAAGGTCTTCATTATTCGTCTTGCGCGCGCACCTGTGCTGTTCGCAAGCTACACACAAAAGTCAATATACACAGGTAAACTGAGACAACGTGTTTTGTTCAATCAGATTGGTTTCAGCGCGGAGTAGTTGAAGAACAATTTTGTCGTTCAGGGAGATTCGCTTCTACTGGATCTGGAAAAATATGGGATCGATATCAGTATCTGGGCAACTGCGCACCTACCCCTCCCCTAAGCCAACAGTAACACTAACTTATTAACTTATTATAACATGTTGGGTTAGGGGAGGGTAGGTGCGCAGTTGCCCAGATATTGAAATTGATCCAAAATATTTCTAAACATCCCACATTGCAATTGGGCCGTTTGTGTTGAACATTTTTAAATATGGTGAAAGAGAAGTTCATCAGACAGTTTGTCTTTTTATTTTTCCTTTTATTTCCTTGATGTGTCCAGCCTTGACAAGAAATGAGTCCAAGCTGTGGTTCTGGGGCCAGAACTTTTGACACTGATACCAAGAACATTTCCGAAGGTAAATACAACCACTTGTTTACAAGTCGGTGCCCTTTTAAGTGAGTTTTGAATACATTGGGGATTTAAAGAAGTTTCTGGACGTCAGAAAACAAAACAATGGTAATGTAAAGTACTAATTCCAAGTTTAATTCCACTTTAGAACGATTACTAAAATCGCGGCCAATAAAGTAGCTACAAAAAGCGTCGGCGAAAACCCAAGCATGTCGTGCAGCGAAACACGTGTGCGAAATTTTGAATTTTTTTTCATCTCTTAGATAGGTTTGATTGCCTCACATTGAGTGAAAATTTATTGTTATTTAACTTCATGCATTTTTCTTTCATTTGGTCTTCTGTTTGGGAGTTTGTGGATGAGAATGTCGTGGATTCCCAATCTAGGCAGAGGGCAACGTACGATGTGCACGCGAAGTTCCGAGAATTCTACCCAGGCGACAGGGTCCATGTCAAGGACCTCAATAATTAAGGCGGACACCAGGAGGCCAGGCTCGGTGGCTGAGCGAGGACCAAGGTCGTACGTGGTTGTGCTGAACGATGGACGTCGGGTGTGGAAGCGTCACGCTGATCACGTGAGAAGGTTCAGTATGGACAGGGCAGTATAAGACCTTAACAGAAAAGTGGAATCTTAGGATATTACACTAGCTATTCCACCTAGCGTGTGTGTTCCAAACCCTTCACGGGTGCCATCAGTTAGTCAGTAAATGTACGTGGTGAAACGGAGTCACGTCAAAGGCAGGCACAGGGGGAAGTCCCAGCTGTTGCAGCAGATAAGGCTTCTGCTGTTGCCAAACAATCTTCAGAAGCCGCCTAATAATAATAATAATAATAATAATAATAATAATAATAATAATAATAATAGTAAAAACCAAATGGAAGCATCATTGTGTCTAAAAGTTGTGCTCGTTGAGACACTCTGTTTCAGTATGGTACGAGGTAAATATGTTAATTGCTGGCTAGGCCGTAGGCCGAGGGCAGCTTTTTCTGGCCGAGGTCACAGTTTCACTAAACAGACCGACACTAAGTCGGTCAAATACATGTTTATCTTTTTCTCTGTTCCTTTTAGTATATACTTTTAAGCATTTTTTTTTTTCATTTCTTTGAATGCTTTTAAGCATTCAATATTTGAAAACCATACGGATGTGAAGAGCAGGGTACTTTTAATTAAAAACTAACCACATTAGGCATTTATGTTTTTATATCGTTTTTCAAAACCTTTTTTTCCAAATTTTGTCTTTCATCTTCGTCGATTTTAGCATGGTGAAGACTTAATGTTATCCTTCAAGGGAAAAAGCGTGAAGACCAAAAGTAAAATTCAAATATAACGAAAAAGGCCGCATAACATGATTAATAGTTCCATTTCTCACATTGTGTTCCAAAACCTGGCAGCCACTTTAGTTAAGCAGAATACTTACGTAACGAGTGACTTGTGCCAAACGGTAATTGAAAACGTTATCTATTCCCATTAGTCTCGACCTACTGTTTTGAATGGCCAACAAAGTCTCTCGTTAAAGATAATCAAGCACTATAGAAGATGTACCGAAGTACAGCACGAAACATGCCCAACCTCAAAAGGAGACCAACCTAGTACTAAAAAATATATATCCCAACATAAATTAAGACTCGGAGAACACAGAGACATTTTTTTGCCAATGGTTAAGATCCTCATATGAAATCTTTAGAGCGAAAACATTTCAAAGCAGACGAGATCATGAATCCTGACTCGGACGGCTGAGAATTTGTCAGTAGAGTACTGGAACATACTTTCAGAAACAACACAACACTTTTTAAAAACAAGTTTGAACAGAAACTTCTGTCATCTTCCGTTTAAATTATAAAGTACAGAGTTAAAAATATAGTGTGAACAAAATGCTGATTAACTATAGGAAGAAAAGGAAAACATGACTAAGTAAACCATTACAAAGAAATTTTTAAACTAGCATGATGAAGTTGATGATTAAGTGTAGGTTTTTCCCAATGAATATGAATGGCTTCTTTTATCTTAAGTTGGAAGGTAGTGGAACAACTTGTCCTCTGATCCGTGTGACGGTCGAGTTCACCTTTCCAAAAGTAGCTTGGGTCATGGAAGGCCGAAAGAGTGACGCTGGCAAACAATTTCTCCTGATAACAGAGGACACAACATCTGGCGTAGCGTGAGCTTTGCTTGCCATTTTTTGCGCCTAAACTAGGGGGAACCCCTCGGTTTCCTTTGTTTCAGCGACCTGTAAACTGACTAAGCTTAATGCTTATATAGTGTGCTTGTTAATTGACGATGTAGTTTTGAAGAAAAACCCTGTGACGGTTTTGAGTGGAAGTGACAAATATATGTTTTCGAGTTATTTCTCACTAACCTCAAAGCTTTGACACATTATTTAAGGAAAAAACCTGATACGGTGAAAATGTCAGTAGAAGCTCCTGCCGTAGGTATAAACGACCCATAAAAGCTGAAGAAGAAATATTAAACGCCACATCACTGTAAACAAACAATTCTGCCATAAGTTGTTTTTCAAAATGCACTAAAAGTCAGTCAACATGTCAATACTCCGAAAAACGCACGTAACATTTACGTAAGCTATACACGTTTCGCCCACACCGTTATAATATATTTCGTGATTTTGGATGGTGCAACAGGGTCACCAAACATCTGCAACATGCTACACACGACAGTGGCGAAATATGTTGCGTGCTCTTTATTGCGTCGCATATTTTAGGTGCGTTGCGTTGTGTTACATTAGCCCGCGCCGGGGAGCTCTTACTTAGCTGCAAGTTTACATCAACAGCCTTTTAACATTCACATGCCATAACGAAACACTGTGCTAGGAAGTTGTATATCCCTGGGTGGGAGTTAATGGAAACATTGATCCAGCAACATGTGATGCAAGGCCTGGTGTAATAGGCAAAGTATTTACGATCGATGTTTTTCTCAAACTGCATTAAAATTACCTTTTTATTAAAATGGTACATTTTGAAAACATTAATTCGCGGACTAAAAATTTTCATACTAGGCCACAGTATGGTAACATGTTACGAGACGATGGATGATGTGCCTGTCTGGCCAAGCACGTACAACATAATAATGTTGCCGCGGTTGTTAAATACGTTGTGTCGAAATGCTGCGCGGTTGCATGTTACCGGGGGTTTACTAAGCTGTAACAATATACATTAGCAGCAATTCAACATTCATGTGCTAGAGATAAATTGGCTTCAGTGAGCGAAAAATTTCTATATTGATTGTACTGTGCAAAATGATCAGCTTAGTGTAGTGTTTTGAAAGATCTATTGAGTCAGATTTCTCGTTCATCTGACATTTGAAAAATGCAACTTGCCGCAATCTAGTATTGAAATTTTGTCGAAAGCCTGCAAATGTTCCACTATTTATACGCGATCTGGTTCAATTCGCTTACATAGTGGAGTATTTTTAATTTCACTCGTGCATTAAGTATCTATGTTTGCCATCTCGTTTTAGTTAATTTCTTATCTTATTTCCTCCTCATCGATTTTAGCGTGAAAAATAACTACTCTATATATTATATGAGTTGATATGATATGCAGCCGAATAGATGAAATAATCTATTTCTCACATTCGGTCGTAAAATGCGGTAACCATGCACTTTGAGTTAAAACAGTATTTACGTACCGAGTGACTTGTGCTAACTGACCATTAGCAAAACGTTTGCAGTGCTTCAGTAAGTTTGTCAGAGTGTTGATGTAAAGGGCAATAAATAAATAAATTGGAGACTAAAAAATATGAATAACTCATTAGCTGGGTGCTCTTTCACTCGGCGCAACATGTTGATGATTTTGGGATTACTGGCAGTTTTACTCACTCCACTTCCATCGCTTACAGAAGGTAAGAAGGTGAAGGGTATATGCTCTTTAAGATAAACACGAGTGACCAAAAGTAAGACGGAAAATATGCTCAGTGAACCGACATTACATTAACTCCGAGGAATAACGTTTTCAAAGCTACTGAAAGCTTGTTAAACTGATTTTATAAATCCAACTTTAGATTCTATCTAGCCGGTTACTGTTTTCAGGTAGTCCATCTGCAAACACCGTGCTGAAAGGAAAAACAGCACCAACAACAAAAAAAGGAAGAGGAGTGAAAATCCTGCAGAGGGAAGAAGGAGATCGGAAAAAAGGCCGCAATGATGTTAAAGGACAAGTCATTAATTCTTCATCACAAGCGAGAAATGGGCGATATTATTGTACAATAGCTATTTGACCTGAAAGGCCTCTCCCGGACATTCGTTAGAACGTTTTCTTTACAGCACATAAAAATACCGATCTCAAAACAGAATTTTATTTTTTCAAACTTCGACATATTTCAGTCAATCGATTGTTAGCTAATTGTTGATGATTTGGCTTTCTTTAATTAAAGCTAAAGCCAAATGTGGAAGGCGTGTCTATCAGCCGTCCCGCGTGGTAAATGGGGAAGATGCAGCTCCTAATTCATGGCCGTGGCAGATTTCTCTCCATTACAAACATTACGGCCATCTCTGTGGAGGATCACTCATCGAGAACGACTGGGTTTTGACAGCCGCTCATTGTGTAATCTTTGACCCCACCCCAGCTTCATTTAAAGTCGCCGTTGGTAAGCTTATCACCGAGCAGAGTCCAATATGTGGGTGCGCAGTAGTCTATCTGTATGTCCTTATAAGACCTGTCACTTCCATTTCACTTACATTGATTTTTTTTTCATTTCCTCCCTCCCTCCCTCCCTCCCTCCCTCTCCCTCCCCTCCTTTCCTCCCTCCCAAAGTGCCCCTCTTCCTCCTTCACTTCCATTCTCGTCCCCAGAGCCCACGATCCTTCTGGCCTGCGGCAGGAATCGAGAGCTCTGGGTAAGTACTTGGTGTATCCCTTATTACAGTGTATTTAGGACGTAGCATAGTGTATTTATCCCTATTATAGTGTATTAGATGCACTATAATATCTGGAAGGGATACATGAAGTACTTAGGGAGCTCTGGGAGTAAGCATTTCAGGCATGCGCCGTAGATGCAGGCTGCGTGAAACCGGATGGGCAGAATTCGGTTATTTCCTTTGTTATTTCCAAATAGTTGCTCCCAGAGCTCTCGTTTTCCGACCGCTGGTCAAGGGGAACGAGGCTCTAGGAACGAGATTGCCTTCACTTCCAGCTTCCCCATGAGCTGCTTGCTTACTTTCCTCTCTCATCCCTCGCTTCCATGTTCCTTGGGTACATAATATTGCTTCCTTAATTACTTCCATGCCAGCTTTATGTTTAAATGCTTCATGTTCCATAAGTTTTTGCTTCATCACCTACCTGGTTCAGTGTTTGTTCTGATTCCTTACTTGCTTTTTGCCTTTCTGCATACCTTCTCTTAAATAACTCAAATTCTTTCTTCATTTTGCTTCTAGCTTCTCATTACCGAGTGGGCTCACCGACGTCGGTTCAAGAAACAATCAATGTAACTGATGTTATCTCTCACTGTGGTTTCAGCTATACAACACTGAAACACGACGTTGCATTGCTAAAACTTCAGAAGCCGATCACACCAAGTGAGAAGGTCAACGTAGTCTGTCTTCCAAGAGATGCATATGATCAGATATGACCAGGGAAAAAATGTTACATAACTGGTAAAGTAGTATAAGAAGTTGCAGAGGAATAATGAGGATGCAAACTTAAGTTCACTTTAAATCGCTGGTGAGGAGATGATTGGTTAAAGCGCGATTGAGGTGCATGTCTTGCACTGGTCAAAATTGTTGTTGAATTGTCACATTGCATTTTTCCGGCGGTCCAAGTGTGCAAACAGGCTAGGATTGTTTTGGTAGCTTGGTAGAGATGCGGTTTAACGATCTAAAGAAAAATGAATCAATGAATAGATAGTTAAGGTAAGTTAGGTAAGGTAGAGTCTAGTATGTGTAGGAGTCCAGTGGCTCATCAGGCCGGAGTTTATTGTGATCCAGTTTCAGTAGCATGAAGCAACTAGTCCATCGCAGAGTTAAACCCCCAGCATTAAGTTCGCCGTACCCATTTACACACTTGGGTGGAGAGAGGCACCATGACGGTAAAATGTCTTGCCCAAGAGCACAGCAAAATTTCCCTGGCCAGGCCCCGAAGCCGAACCACTCGCTCCAGAGTCAAGCTTACCAACCAGCTCTTTAAGTTTAACTCCACCGTGACCTAGACCGCACTCTTTTTTTTGTTTTGTTTTTCCTCAATGTTTTTTTCTTTCCTCAGGGTGGGGACGCACAGCACGGCAAGAAAACCCTCGTCCACCGTTAATTTCCCAAACAGTGAATACCAGATAAATCCGGGATTAACCGTCCGTTTTCTAATATCAGAAAACGTCCTGTTAATTCTGATGTATACTGAAGTACATGTATGAGACCAGTATAATGATCAGTATTCGTCTGAACTCTTATACTAATATATACTGCCTTATGAAGATGACCTTATAACTAACCTAGTGTAAGGGAACCTTATGAGAGTTGACAGAGCAAATTCAACTTGTTTGTTCTTCAGTTGCATCACAAATGAAGGAAATGAAGAATGTACCCTGTGGTAACGAGTGCTTCGTACGGAAGAACTTACTTAGCGAACTTGACGACATGTAAAGGAAGCTTCAAGTCAGATAAACAGCTAATAAACACAGGTCTTATTGTCGCGTCTTTGAGCTTCTTTGCGGATCTCGTACAGGTATTACATGTTCCGTAAATACATAAACAACGTTTCTTTCAGGCTACGCTTCTTAATGCTATTGCGTAAAGATATCCATAACGCATCTGTACATTCCTTTACTCATTGCGCAAAGGTATCAATAATGAAATAAGTAATTTCGTTGAATTTACACGGGCCCCTCTTAGTGTCCGGGATCAGGAACGTGACTTGTCAGGAAACCTGACGTGTCGGAGATTGCCATGTTCCTGATACGTCCATTGCGGCATGTCACCAAAAATCAGGAAGATACGTGCTGTCTTTTTCATTATCTGTTGTCTGTCTTTTTCATATAGCTGTTATCTATTGTTTTGTTTTTAAATAAACAATAGAAAAAAAATACGCCAGGTACCTAACAAAAATCATGGCCCCGGTACGTGACATGCGGCACATCAAGGGAAGTCAGGACTCTGATATTTAACGGCACGCGGTTTTAGTTTAATCAGCCAAATCAATCCACGAAGCTCACTTTTCTTTACGCGAAAACTAAAATTTTTTGGTCGTGTGTTTTATTTGCTCATATCAGAATGTTCAAGTCAACAATGTGCGAGGATCTATACTGAACTTGCATCATTTTGTTAATGCCATCCAGTGTATACAGTTCAAAATCTTGTACTGATGCTCGTAAGTTTTAAAATTCATATCAATCTTCACTACAGCTCTTTTGACCCACATAATGCATAGTTCTATTTAAAACTGGTGTTTACACTTCAACGCATTTTTGCGTAAAGGTATCAATAACTCATCTTTACTTTCTTTTTCAATTCGGATCTCGTAAAGGCATCAATAACGCATCTTTACGATGCTTTACGGATCGCGTAAAAGCATCAATAACTCATCTTTACGATGCTTTACAGATGGAGGAAGTTTCTATTTTTGTCAACTTCGCTTACTCGTTCGACCCTACTATCAAGTGTACTTGTGAAATGTCATCCAAACGTGCTGTTTTTCTCGATACAGACTTGTATTCAAAGGACCTCGCCTTTCAACTCTTAGAATTCTCGATTCACAAACCCACTTCAAGCCCACTGAAACTTTTCAGTATACACACTTCTCATCGTGCCGCCCATTGAACACGAAACAGGGTTTTATCAAAGGAGAAGCATTACGTCTTTTAACAAGCAACTCGGTCAAGGATAATTTTTATGAATTAAAAACGAGACTTTGAACAAAGACTCTGTAGCAGAGGCTATCCCACGGCGCTCGTCAATAAAATCCTGCCTGAAGTTCAGTTCTCCGACAGAACAGAGGCTCTTCGTAACAAAACAAAGAAGGCGAAAGAAATTTTACCGTTTGTTAGCTACTACATTTTGTACTTATAACCAGGCTACACCGAATCTTAAAAAGATTCTAATGAAACACTGGCATATATCATTTAACAGCAACCTTGACTTGCACATATCTTTAACCAGCCACCGATTGTATCTTACAGGAAGAAAAACAAACTGAAGGACGTTTTAGTTCGCGCAAAAGTTTCACTCGATCACCCTGCAATCATAAAAACTTGTAAACAAAAAAGCAATTTCAAAAGGTTTGTTTTCAAACCAGAAGGAAATTTATATATGACTTTCTGCTTGCAACACGCTCAGCTGGCGTTCGGGAATCTCTTACCGCAACTCAGCTAAGCAAACAAAACTAGCCCCTGATCATTAACTAACCGAAATTCATGATCGATAGCAGGACAAACGCATAAAAAACTGACATCAGTTTGTTAAGTAGATTCCAAACAATCCCTATTCGGAAGGCGCGAGGCGCCGTAAGCTTTTTGTTTTGCAGTCTAAGTAACAAACGGACAGAAGCTTTGTTTGGGGTTTGTATAGCAGACTTCCTTGCCACTCTTTTAGTCATCTTTTCAAAAACAGAATAAATAAATAACAATAAGAACACGTCGTCGAAAGCAAAGTTTGAATGTTTTGTGAAACACCTGAAAGTACTGATAAAATGAAACTAATGATTAAATTTTACATGTGATCGCACATTAATTTTTCGTAACTATGTTTTTGATGTTATTTCAAGCAACTATTTCAATTTTTTTTTTTTTCTGGTACATGGTTTTTATCCATCAAGAACTGAGTTTACTCTCGGATGTCGTCTCAAAAATAAATATCGAACTATAAAATATGTTTCTCTTCATTGAATACTGATTATGTTCCTTTCTAGGCCGCCATTCAAGCAACTTCCAAAACTACTTAGTGTAGACATGTACCCAGAAGGCAAGAAAATCAAAAATTGCAGAGTGGAAATTATTGTGGGATTTCTAAATTATACTCATTAAAAAAGTACGACTTGAGAAAATGTAAGTAGTACCTGATTTGAATAAACTGAAGTTATGGGAAATAACGTGGTCAGTTGAATTTTATTTATGTTGTCCATTTCGATTTCTTAAGCGCAGCAACTGGGTTGGGAGGCACATTGGAATCAAGGGTTGCCTTTTTAGCATTCGCTCTTTGGACATAGGGAGAGAGAGAGAGGTACGAGGGAGGGCGCATTTGAAAAGAAAGAGGAATTAATCTTAGTCTCCTTCTCCTCTTGTCTCCTACGTGGAAACTTCTCCTGGGCTTTTCTAATGCCATGATATGGTTCAATGTGAAGAAAGATATCCTGCAGTTGAAAGACAGTTATTGTAAGTTCTTTAAAGGAATAGCATGCAGTTTGCTTTTCAGAAAAAAAGACAATCGATATAATAGACTATGGCTAATTACTGATATTAAGTTTCGTTGTATGCTTCCGAGTGGATGAATTAGAAAATAAAGACGAGAATATTACTAATCATATTTTATCAAAAAAAAGCCTTTTTTAACCTTCTGTAGTGACTGTCGACAGCGATAGATTAAATTGCCTAAATTAAACCTTCAGAGAAAGATAAATTTTCTAACACTAAAAAAAATAATAATGCTAAAAAATCACAGCTTTGTATAAATATACTAACACGGAAAACTACAAAAGAAATTGTCTTCCTATCATGGTTAAAATTTCACCGCCGCTTGGCGATTTCATCTCTCGATGTTACTTCATGGAGTAATCTTTAGTCTCAATAGTGTGGAATATATCGCACTGATTCAAATCCTTGGTTTCTCCAACTACCCGATAACTTCAACCAAAAGGCAATTGTAATGAATTTGCCGTCAGTGCAGACTCAATGCATTGCTACAAAAGTTCAACTTGTAGCACAAGTTTTTCGACAATCAAGGAGAATAAAAGCAAAATTTTAGAATTTAAATATTAAATATGTTAACGCGTATTTCATCAGTGGCTATTATTTTCCAGCAATTTGTTAATAACTGCTGTTGACTGCAGTTTTTTACGGGGCCAGATTTAGATTGGTTATCTTAGGCTATTCCATATATACTACACTGTTAGCACGCTGTGATCGTTGATCCAGTTTTTTGGCACGTCGACCTAATACCTCCGACCTAATTTTCGAAATATGAAATGAATCAGCAATGAGTTCAAGGGTATTTACTTACAAAAAGTAGTAACTAGGGGAAACAACACAATTCTACGTATATTTCGTCACTAGACTACCTTTGTACCCTTTGGTTCTAGAAAACTATTCTGTGTAAAGTGATTTTGAGTGATTGGCATAAAAGTTCACATTTTATGCTTGCAGAACTATCTCCTGCCGTTTTGGCTATGCTTTACATAACAATGTGAAAAAACTTTAAAGGAAAAAAATATATATTCACACGTTCATAGCTTACAAAGGTAAGTTTAAGCCTCTATAATACAAAAAGGTTTCAAAACGAAAGACAAATATTGGCTTAAGTATGCAATGAGGCAAAAAGAGGTAAACAAAGATGCCTAATAAGACATTTTCTGAGGTTTTACGCGGGATGTTTTTAACTCATGCAGTGTTTCTTTAAAATTGGAGCGCTTATATTACTTGTTTTTTTGATGTCTTTTTTTATGTGTTCAATTGCATGCCCTTATTACACAACAATTGTAACAAGCGGAAACATGAAGAAGTATAAGCTAAGAAGAAAACACTTGCTTGCCGTCAAAGTCCTAAAATGTTCTGATAGGAATTGTCGAGCCCTCTCAGTCTACAAATAAAGTGCAAAACGAACGCGTAGGAAAAGTCATTTCAAATTTCGAAATATTAGGTCGACGTGTATTAGGTCGACGTGCATAAAACTGGATCAACGATCACAGTGTGCTAACAGTGTAGTATATATGGAATAGCCTAAGATAACCAATCTAAATCTGGCCCCGTAAAAAAACTGCAGTCAACAGCAGTTATTAACAAATTGCTGGAAAATAATAGCCACTGATGAAATACGCGTTAACATATTTAATATTTAAATTCTAAATTTTGCTTTTATTCTCCTTGATTGTCGAAAAACTTGTGCTACCAAGTTGAACTTTTGTAGCAATGCATTGAGTCTGCACTGACGGCAAATTCATTACAATTGCCTTTTGGTTGAAGTTATCGGGTAGTTGGAGAAACCAAGGATTTGAATCAGTGCGATATATTCCACACTATTGAGACTAAAGATTACTCCATGAAGTAACATCGAGAGATGAAATCGCCAAGCGGCGGTGAAATTTTAACCATGATAGGAAGACCAATTTCTTTTGTAGTTTTC
>JAHPZR010007121.1:32500-37500 GCA_019787425.1 Platygyra sinensis | reverse complement strand
CACTTTCGTTTGACCGCCAACTATCATGCACTATCATCAATTAGTATAGACTAAAACAGTGGATAGTGTTAAACGCGCACGCTGATTGGCTCGTCAAACTCCAGATATCCTGTGCTATTTACCTCCGAGCAACTCAAGAGAAAATGGCGTCCCGGTTTGCAGCCATGACAAGTGAAGAAATCATCCAAATTAATTTTTGTGGTGTATATTATCTCACCTCAGTGTCGGTGGCTACCGTTGGATATTTACCTCCACTTCAGTGAATAGTTGTTAGCTATCATTTATTTTGAGCTTGTTCAAATTCTTCATGATACACTGTAGTCAATTATAATTTTTCTTGTTTAACCACACGTAAATAGTTCATGATAGTTTTTCGGTCAGCTGTTTTGGTAATCATGGGCCCAATAGCGGTCAATGTTTCCTTAAATGTTTCATTGATCATGCGGAACGTTTCATTGTAAACGGCAGTGTTCTCCACTTGCAATTCTTCCACCAACTCTCTCCAGATTCATCTTCCATACATTCCTCCAACAAATCAATTACCAGAAAACAAGCTGCCACCCTCTTTCATCGAGAAAAATTCCTACCTTTACAAGCTTGTCTTAGGGGAAGCCATTTAGTGTTCACATTTTTATGCAGAAAGAGCTTGGAACTCGCTGCTCTCGTGACCCCGGGGGGGGGGGGGGAGGGAGGGAGGAAGGGGGGTACTCCCTTATAAGGGCTTAATGGGGACATGCGGCCAGCCAGGGTATGTTTTTTGGGATTTTTTGTCTTAAACAGGGTATGGAATTTGTCATTTTTTGTCTTAATCAGGGTATCGGTTTATCAATTTTTGTCTTCAATTGGATATCTTTTCTTGGACGATAAACAGCAAAATTTTTACAAGCTCTTGTAAATTAATATTGACTTCCGTTTACTTTGGCATTGATACCAGGCACATTATATTTCCATTGATTACACAACAAGAAAGCCACACAATTTGTAACCACAACTTTTAATGTATGTCTTAAACAGGGTAACAAAATCAGCGGTATTTGTCTTAAACAGGGTCAAGGTATGAGGGGCCAGGCCACACCTCCGCACCCAGGGATATATCGAGTACCCCCCTCCCCTCCCCCGGGCTGGTGACTTACATGTACAGTAGTTTGCGTGACTGCCGGTGAACTATCGTCAACTATCATGAATTTCTTTGGCTGTTTGACTATGTGAATGATAGTTGGTGATAGTTGATGATAGTTGGGAGAGAATCAACTATCATTGACTATCATGCACCGTTTGACCAGGGCTTCCATCATTGGCAACACAGTTGGTCAGTTATTTACTCTACAAAGAGTTTCAGAACAAGACAGACCCTTCCATTGGAATTACCAGATATAATTATTCTTTCAGTATAATTTTTACATGTACATTGTATTCTCTGAAATACAGCATTAACCTTTGTCTTTAACCATGAACTCTAACTCTCTCTCTAGCTCTGTTGATTACCTGAATCAAAATCTGATGCGCCTTTCTTTCTAAAAGCCCTATCATCTTGGGTTCCAATAATGTTCTCTTCAGTTGAAGGAACATGCTCTTCAAAAGTACCAGTTATATCTGATTGCACCTTCAGCTTGGTCATCAAGGAACCCTTTTTGGCACTTACGGGTCTCTGTGGAGTGAGACTTTTTTTCAGTTGTACCTTCTGAACCCCTTGTTCCTTTGATCCAGGAAGTGTTTTCTTGTTTGTCAGTGAACCCTGTTTGGATGGCAGTGTCTCAAGACTTGATGATTTTTTCATCAAAGGAGCACTTCCTGGCCGTTTTACATGATTGCCTTCCTCTTCAGAAGGTTCATGTTTTTTCATAGAATTGTCCATTATCATGCGACTTCGAGGTGATGGCTTTGGTGGTGCACTTGGCAGTACAGAGTCCTTCTGAGAGTCTCTGAATGTTCTGTCATGACTCTGCTCTTCCTCATAATACTTTTTACTACCAACCAAACCTGTTCTATTAAACCTTCTTGAATCATCTTCACTTTCCTCAGAAGAGTCGGACCTTGCAACTAAAATAAGAGGTCGACCTTTAACCTTCTTAGGCTGCCCATGTCTCAAGTTTCCTGCTTGCTCAATTTCTGCAGCATTGTTTTTATCCGGAAATGGTCCATCATCCTCAAATGTAGAAGTTCTAACTATGGGAATTTTGTCTCTAGTGTGATATTCTTTTGTTTCGTGATCTTCTAATGTCTTTTTCCTTCTTAAAGGAGGTATAGGTTTATCTGGAGCATTTTTAGTCCTTTCATATTCATGAACTCCAGAATCTCCCTCCAAATGTTTAGCCCTTTCGGATTCATGACCACCTGAGTCTTGCTGAAATAGTTTCATGTTTCCTTCTCTAGACGACAAAGGAGGCCTTGATCTTGGCACAGGCCTAGGTGAAACCACGTCAGGTGATGAACTCTTTTCTTGATGTTGTCGTGGCGAAGCCCTTGGAGGTGGAATTGGGTGTCGGTCTTTTCCTTCATTTGTTTTCACTGGCCAAGTTATGGCAGACAAATCCTCACTATCATCATCTGATGATTGCTGTGTTGCAGTTACTGTCTGTGAGTGACCTTCAAAATTTGATCTTCTTGCTGCAATAGTGGGACGAGGTCTTGGGGAAGGTCGTGGTTGTTCTAAATGAAGACAGAAGAAGATACATGTAGCAAAAGAAGAGATGTATTTGAATAATCATTTCTTAAATAATTTACCTTGCCCTAACAGGAAAGGATGGAGGATCATAGAATTTATGTACCATACACACATAGGCCTCATTTCCAAGGCAATCCCTCTCAACTAGTTTTCAGCCATTGTGCCTAGTCCTTTTGTAGATAATGTAGACTGTGGATGTTTCATGGAGGATGATACTGTGAGCATAAGCCTCTTACACTGTAGGCTGTCCATGTGAGTAAAATCTGTGTCACAGCATTTAGCTATTTTGATGCTCCTCAATGATATCCGAAACCAAGGAGTGATCTAACAATAACCTGAGAGGGATTAACATGTGGATAAAGTGTAAAATGAGAATTCTCCTTGTCTTCTCTTATTTCCAATTTACATGCAAGCAAAATTATGTACCTATCAATGTCAAGCTGGCCGGGGGGGGGGGGGGGGAGGGGGTGGGGATGGGAGGTGGGCATAGGGCAGGGGTTTGATCGATCGCTTTGGCGCGAGGGTAGGGCATTTGAATTATCTTGCTGTCCCCGGAGTAGGGATATTTGAATGCCCTGCAAACATTTGACCACAAATCATTTCCAGGGGTGGGGAATTTCAGTTATATTTGACCTCACATATTTTCCCGAGAGTAGGAAATTTTACAACATTTTTTTGGAGAATGTCAAATCCCCGCCCTATGCCGCCACCCAAATGCAACCCCCACCGGCTTGACATTGAAAGGTGCATTAGGACCATTAGCGTCTAGACAAACCTTTGTGGTGTAGCATAAAAAAGCACTGTGATGGAGTTTTGTCAATAAAAACAAAAACTTACCTTTGTCTTCGTGACGTGAGTGTTTATCTTGTGATCCTTGCCTCTCTATCGAAGTTCCTTTAATTGACTCCTCAGATCGTTGCCTGTCTTTTTGACTTGATTCTCTAAACAAGCCGTCAAGAGAACCGCCAGCTGGCCCTGCAGAGGAGCGATTAATCCTTCCTAAAGAATTCTCTGCATCAGAATCGGAGTCGCTCAGTTCGTGGCTGTCAAACGACACTCGTTTAGTTGGGCTTCGTTTACCCGAAAAATCTTCGTCACTTTCGTGCAAATTCCCATCTCCCGCGGAACCATAAGTCACTTTTTGTTTAACCAACGTCCTTTTGCTACTCATGTTCTCGTGTTGGACGAATATTTTTAACGTAAAATGTAACCGTTAGTGTCCGAAATTGCACACCATTCAAAATTAAGATGCCATGTTAAATTCCAACAAGTCTTTTTCTCCCATTGTTTTATCCGATGGTATCACATTCACCTGTCCCTCTGCGAAATATAGAAAATATTTTCAGCAACAACCAAAAGGAACAACGAAAAAATGTCTTGCTAATATGTCAAATCTCACACCAAACAACAAAAGGTCGAGAATGTTCAAAAAATGCTAATACACATTTACATTTTCCATGGTTATGCTTTGTATCCAAGCCTTTGAGAAGAAGGCCAGGATGCTTGGCGAAGAAAATGGCGGACGACAGGAGGCGGAAAAGACGATTTGAAGTTTTTCATGGATGAAACTAAGCAGACAGCTACCTCGAGGTCAGCGTTGAACTCCAAGGGAAGCTATAAATGTTTTGGCTTTGGATACAATGGTTTCGCACAGCTCAGTGCCCATAAGACTGCCAGTAAAGACGACGAGATTCCTCAATTTCAACCCCCGTCTATAGCTAGTGTCGTTCCATCTCCGGTTCCTTTGAATGTTGACTGTGTCAGTAGTATTGTGGCATCGTGGTCTTGCTTATTTTATTTAAAAGGTTGGTGTTATGGCGAGCTTTGTTTTGAAATATATCGTGGAAGACCATTATTTTTATAAGGTAATAAATTTCTGATAGTAATATGAACATAATTTTTAACTTCAAGTTCAAGCTTCAGTCCGGAAGACTAAAGTGGCTGGCAATAATTTTCAGGACTTTTAAGCAGTTGTACTTTGACGGAGCACTAGTGCCAGTCTTACAATTGCCGGGGTGAGAGCTCGCTTTTGAGTTTTTGTATTGCAATGTGTTGGAATAGTGAACTACACAATAAAGGTGGCGGGAGTAATTTGCAGAACGCCTAGCACCGAATGCTTAATGCACTGTTTGCTTGTGGTTAGTTTCATTTATATTTGCTTGTGGCTAGCTTATATTTGTTGGACAGGGCCATAAACAATATAATGCTGTTCTTAAACAAACAAAAGCTAACCACTAGCAAACATGAGTGAAACTACTAAATGACAAGCAAACAGTACATTTGGCATTTTCACATTCTGCAAAATACTCCCACCGCAATGCAGAGCCACTTTTGA